>PVJC01025059.1:8416-25143 GCA_004026665.1 Murina feae | reverse complement strand
GGTTTTATATTGGACCAGAGCAAAGATACAATACACACAAAGCAGTTAATGAGATGCTTGAATCACACAGGGTTTATTTACCTAAGTCCTAGCGGCTTCTAGGGCACAGGCAGGCCACCCGGCGATCCTCACGACAAGACACACAGCAGCACAGCAGGCTGGTCCACGAGATGAGTTGGGGTGCACCACGGTCTGGAGGCTCAGTCTCAGCACTCCCGGCCGCCGGCTCGGCTCGGGCTTCACTCGGACAGAGTCTCGGTCTCTGGCATCTCAGGAAGGGGAGGGAGAGAGTCCACCGTGGAGCGGTTGACTGCTCTGAAGCACCTGCTCAAAGGCTCTTCTTTTAAGCGCAGTTCAGCAGGGTTCTTCAGTGTCTTATCGGGGATGCCTGATGCGGCTTCTGCCCTTCTATCTATCTCACACATTTGGGGCGTATCGGGGTACAGCAGGGTGTAACGGGGTGTAACCCTTTTTAACTTTAACATTTCTAGTTTTTAGTAAAGTGGTTCACACATCCTAAAACTCAGAAAGTAATTTCACTGCAAACCAAACTCTATCTAATACATTTCATATACCTAACTCACACACTCTTCAATAATTACTATAACCACACTCTATCTAATACATTTCATATACCTAACTAACACACTCTTAACCAAACTCTATCTAATACATTTTCAGATGCCTAACTAACACACTCTTAAATAATTACTGTAACAGGAACTATTGTAACAGAAGGATTAGATTATTGCAGCAGGAAGAACATGTAACCATGTGATCTGCCAGGTTCCCAAATATTACCCAGAAAAGGGTTTTTCCTCATACAGAGGAGCAAACAAAACTACTGAGAGCAGACTCTGCGGGAGTGAGGCAGCAGAACAATAGACAGAAAATGTTTTATCTTGAGGTCATTCTATTCAGGATGAGACATTAAGAAGGGATTGTATGCTATGGAGGATGGATCAAAGTCCAGAGGCCTGAGAAAGGAAGAGAAACTTAAGGTTTGGTTACAAGCGCTTTGTTCTGCTTAATCAGTTCTGATGGATGAAACAGTGCATGTACTCATTTATGAGGTGAGTGTTGGGAATTTGTAGAGTTTGTGTGGCCCTCTCAGGGGTAGAGAAGAAGCATATCCGTAGTGGTAACTGAGTCACATGGTGAGGGGTGGGGTCCTTGCAGTAAGTGTTTTCCTGAACAAAAAGAGGTGGGAAATTTCTTCACTATTGCTACTTTCCAGAATCACAGGGCTCAGGTAAAACTTAACATTGTCCTTAACAATTTCACAGTGATGTGTTAAAAATAACTAACTAACTAACTAACTAACTAACTGACTAACTAACTAACTAACTAACTAACACTCAACTTCAAGGAACTAGAATCCCACTGGGGTTGAGGGTGGGGATGTTTCCTAATGCAACTCAAGAAGATAAACCGTACCTACAGGGCAATGGTTCTCGCAGTGGCTAATCCCTTCTCTCCTTCCCTGCACATCTGGAAAGATTTTTGGTTGTCACAAATGGAGGTGAAGATGCTACTGCATCTAGTGGTAGAGACTCAGGGATACTGATAAACCTGCTACAATACACAAGCAGCCCCAAGAAAGAGTTATTCAGCCCAAACTTGCAGTAATTCCAAGGTTGGGAAACTCTGCTTAAGGGGAAAGACACAAGTTTGAGAAATGGCAATTCTCTGCCTTATTGTGGCTATGTGGACACTCATAAGTAACTTAGATAGTCTGAGCCCATGTTTCTATCTGTTAACTGAAGAAAATACCACTTATTTGTGGGGATCAATGACACAAAATCTGTGGAAACACCTACCGCAGTCCCTAGCAAATAAAACTCAGATAGAAAATGGTAATTATTGATCCATATCCTAATTCTCCTCATATCCACTTCTATCTATTCTCACATTGGCTCCTATAGACTAAGATTTTTGGTAATCACCCATTCCCCAGTGATTGGGAAGAGAGAGGCAAACCACAGGAATTCAGGGCTGGGAGGACTTTGGAGAAGAAGGCTTTAGAATCATCAGATTTTGTTTTATAACCTTAGGCAAAGTAACTTACCCTCTGTATTTTAGCTTTCTTAATCATAGAAATGAAGAAGACATTTTCTCTTACCTGTCTCAAGGATGAAAATAAATGCATTAATTGGGAAAGCAATGGGCTTGCCCAGAAGAAGTGATCAATAAATGATTTTTGCTTCAATGAGATGTGAAAGCACTTTCAGAAGTTATGAGCATTATCTACATTGAGGGATTTAAGTGGCCATTAAAATTTATATCACTATAATTTATTTACCCAGTGTTTTGTTGATAAGGCTGCTCTTTAATATTTTAAATTAAAGAACTATCTGCACATTTTTAAGTAGGTATAGATAAATCCCAAATTAAGAGTTCAAAATTCTCACACACCCTTATGCATTTCACTCTGGATAGCTATTTCTTTTTATAGTTTCTGAGTTTCATTTCTTCAGGTAATTTCCTTTATATATTGAAAATAAGTATTTTTATTATTTTCCTAATTTTAAAATATCATTTAATTCCCCTCTTCAAAAGATTAATCATATAGAAACTTACCCTGTTATGTATCTCTTCTCCTTCCTCTCCTAAAGTTTATTGTTTATTATTATTTCAAAATGTCAAGTTTATAAAATCCACACTTAGTATGAAACTGGTTGTATTTTTAGTTTTCCTGTGAGTTGATTCTAAATGTGTAAGCACAATAAAACATTTATAATTTTTAAATTATGTATTTTCATTTATGTAATTATACAACTCAAATACTGAATTTTAATTGTAACTCCATCTATTTCATTCCTAGTTGGAGAAAATAAAGGCACATTTGAATACAAGTATTTTTTATTCTGATAGCATTAAAGAAGTCTAATTTAAACAATAACATTTCTTCACATAGTTTTTGCATTTTATCTAATACTAGTAACTAATGCTAGAATTAGTAACATGTTACTTTTGACATGCCTTTCTCCTGATATGACACCCCAATGTGTTTCTACTTTGAGATGGAGGAGTGTCGCATTCACACATTGTCATAGATGAATTCCTTGGTTTGCCTAGAAAAGTCAAGCAAGGAAAGTGGGACATAAATGGTGGGTGAGGAATAAAGAGAATGCAAAACATTTTACTACCTGCAAAAGACAGTCCTTATTAATTTGCCACTTTGAGAAGAGATGAGCAGCCAAAGGGTAGTGTATTGGTTTCACACCTACACAGGTACTGATACACTCGCCTATATGTGTGGTTGTGCCTGTGCACTGGGGATCTGGGGTAAAAGGGGGAGTTATAGACGATACTGTAAAGAACTGTTTCTTCTCACAGTTTTGCTAGGAACTTTTGTTTTCCCCTAACATCACTGTGTCCAGAGATAGTGTAAAGGTAGAGCACTATTTGAGTAAATGACAGAGCTCTGGGAAAAGGGTAAATGACCAGAAGGCAGAAAGGTGTGAAGAGACTTGCCTGGGATTCAGAGTCTGTCACTTTGTTGCTGAGGCAACCATTGCAAGCATAAAAAAAAAATCATGGTTACCTTTATGGTTGTGTTGAGTTGTTGGGGGAAAAAAATAGAAAAGAATTAGGATCATCTATTCTCGGGAGACACATTTGAATCATTGAAGCTTAATGTCATTTGTCTGTATCTCTTTCAACTATGCATTCTACATACCAATTTGCTTAAATGGTGGATGCACATGCCAAACCTAATTACCCCTTATCTCACAAAGTCATTAATCATTCCTCCCCATGATTCATTGACTGCCGATAGCTACTCCAATCTGTAGTGCATGAGACTTCAATACACATTAGAATGCCATGTTTCTAAGTGGCATTTGTCTCTGAAATGGACTGTATGGCATTCTTAGTTAAATGAAAAATTCTTGGCATGAAAACTGGTAGTATTCTTTCCTGTGATCTATAAAAATAATAAATAAAAACAGTATACTAGAGACAATGATGAAGCTGCTGATAATTATTCATTGTGATGACAATTAGCATAGTGATGTGAAAATGTCACACAGCCTAAATAGTATCCGATAATCTCAAGGCCCATTGAAAATAAATTGTAAGTTATGGAAAGGATGGGGAGAGGGTGGTGTTAGACAGATGTTTGCTTAGTTAAAAGATAAAAATCCTGTGAGGCCAGGGTCACTACAACATTTTCTAGCTGGTTGGCATCATCAATGCTATATTCATATTGCCCCA
This sequence comes from Murina feae, assembly GCA_004026665.1. NCBI lineage: Eukaryota > Metazoa > Chordata > Mammalia > Chiroptera > Vespertilionidae > Murina > Murina feae. The sequence continues at coordinate 20,925 of PVJC01025059.1, read as the reverse complement.
ATATATATTTTGACCTTTTGTTTTCATTTTAAATGTTTGAGTGGTACTGAAGTAGATGTAAACAATATAAGTTCAAATCCATTTTTTCCCCCAAACTCACTCAGAGAGTCTATTGCACAGCAGAGATTTGAACTCAGATTTCATGACTGGAACCCAAGGCTACTTCATTCCTGGATAGTGAGGTATGTAGCCAAAAACGCTTCAGTGCTTCCAACACAACCAGTTACTACATACAGTGTGATCACACACTACCTGGACTATTGAAACAGCTAATTATTATCTATGTTTATATTTAAATCCATGACAGTATTTATTATCTATCTATCTACCTACCTATCATCAATGGATCTATCTTCTATCTGTCATCTATTGATGAGAAAATCAGGTTCACTGGGTTAAGTGCTTAGTCCAAGTGTCCTAGGTAACAAATGGCTCTGCCAAGATTTGAATGGAGGTCTGTGTGATTTAAACTATAATGTGCATATTTCCAAACATTCTACCTTTTGCTAGTTTCACATATTGCAGGGCAAGTAAGAAAAATTTACTCTTTCTTTACCATAAAACTAATGTTAAACTATCGTTAAATTTCTAAGATTGCATAAAGAGCACTTAATTCAATTATCTTATTTTAAAGATGAGAAAACCAAAGTCCATAGAAAAATGACTGCTTTATACATACATATAATTATTATTAAAGTTGAGTCAAAACACAAATTTCCTAACTTTTATTCTTATTGATATACTAGGGGCCCGGTGCACAAAATTTGTGCAGGGGGGCAGAGGGGGGGTCGGTCCCTCAGCCCGACCTGCACCCTCTCCAATATGGAGTTCTTGGGGACTCTCACAATCCAGGACCTCTGGTTCTTAACCACTAACCTGCCTGCCTGCCCTAACCACACTGCCTGCCTGCATGCCTGATCCCCCTAACTGCCCTCCCCTACCAGCCTGGTCACCCCTATTAACTTTCTTTTTTAATCTTATCCCCTTCATGCACAATTGTATTTGACTTCCTTATTGGCTTCTTCCTCTCACACAATTTTTCTCCTTTATGTAACACTTTTTCTACTGACTCATCAGTTATAAACTTTTCTTTCCTCCTTATTTCCTACTTCTGTTCCATCATCATTCTTCCCATTTTTCTACTACCCTCCTTCCCTTCCCACATTCCTTCTTTCCTTCATCTTCACCCCTGCCCACCCTCCTCTTTTCCTTCCTTCCCATCTTATTTTTTTTCTTCACTTCCTCCCTCTGACCTGCTTTGCCCCCTCCCCATTCCTTCCTTCTTCCCATTCTCCTTTTAAGCTCTACCTGCTCCCCCTTTATAACTTTTCTTCTCTCCCTCTTTTTCTCTCATCCTACCTTTGCCATACATTCTTCTCTACTTACTGCCACTGTTTTAATACCTATCTATCTACCTGCCTAATTATCCACTATCATTTATCTTTTTTTCTTTTCTGACTTCTACTTTTAAAATCTGTCTCCAGTAGACAACTATACTTGGTTTTCATTATAGGCCCTACAGTTCCCTCATACATCCTCTTTTTTTGACTCTGCTGTCCACTGACTCTTTTATAAAGTTCTTCCTTTCATCCTGTTCCACCCCTCCCCCACCTGGTTACTTCCCCCTAAACTTTCCCTGGCTGCTGCTCCCTCCACCTGCCCCCTGCCCATCTCTCCTTCCCTCATGGGGACGGGGCATTAACCCCCAGTTCAGGGCTCAGCCCCAGCCAGGTGGCAGCTGCCCATGGAGCCCTGGCACTGCAGCTGCAAAGCAGGAGCATCTCTACTTCTCGACCATCCACCCCTCCATTTGGGGACCCGCTAATGGCACAGCTTCTGTCTCCCCTGGACTGCAGTGTGGGCTTGTTTCTCCTGCCCCACGGCTGCTGCCTAGATGGCGGGGCACACACATGGAAACTTAGCCTCCGTGTGTGTGCCCTGCTGGGCCAAGGTCTGCGGCTTCTCCCGGGCTCTGGCCTCCACCAACTTGACTAGGCTAATTTGCATACAGTCGCTCTGATTGGCTGGTGGGCGTGGCTTAGGCATCCCAAAGAAAAGGTCAATTTCAATATTACGCTTTTATTAGAGAAGATTTCCCACACCACACTTTCCTCTCGAGCTGCTCCTAAGTGGCATATCATACCATTGTTCTCTTTATTTTTTCCTCCTTCAAACTACAATCTATACATTTGTAAGACTGAGCTCAAAACATTCATTGTCCATAAAGCCTTATCAAGTTTCCATTGCACAATATGTTTTTCTTCTCTTAGAACCAATAGAGCATATACATGGTACAATTAATCTTTTTATTACTTGCTATGTCTTTTTTTGTTTAACACTCCTGTAACCACTCATCCTTTCTAAAGCATGTTTATATCTTATCCCACCAGCTAAACAGGAAGTTCTAGCAGCAAAACCTCCTTGTAGCTTCTTACTCTTCCCAGTGTGTTGATTTTGCCATGTGGACACTCAAGTAGTATTTGGTGATTGCTTGATTGATGTTTGGTCAAAGAGAGTGAATTGCTTAATTTACTTCATGTAGAAGGTAAAGCAAGTAAAATGACATGAGCTCGTATTATTGAAAAGGGAAAAGAGAATTACAGATGTTGAAAATTCACTTCCTGCTCCATGGAGGTGGAAAGTCAAAACAGCAATTTTATTAGCCAGCTTTTCCTTTTGTGTGCTTCTGGGCCAGGAAACTCATTATTTTGAAATAATTTTTCTGAAAATAGCTGCTAGTGTTTCTATTTCAAAATGTGTCCATATTTTACATATTTTCCCCACCTTGGAGCACTAACTTGTGCATAGCTTCCTGAAAATGTTTTGCAAGTTCAGCATATGATAAAAAAGAAAGATGGTGGGGACTGGTCTGATCTTGTTAAAAAATTGTCGGAGTATAAAAAAAAAACCCAAAAAACTTGGTATAATTAGACAAGTGAGCTTAAGAGAGAGAAAAAGAACTGAATGCCCTCGCTCCCTTTGGTCCTCTTCCATGTAAAATGATTGTCCCAAACACCTTCAGAGTAACCATGTTGGAGGGAGAGTGGAAGAATAAGGAAGACAGAAAATATTGGAATACTAAGTAACACTAGATCCTCAAATGCAAGGATCCTCCAGAGTGGCTTTTCAGGGATGATTTGAGTAACAGTGACTTTTGCCTTAGCATAAGCCATCTTCACCTAAACATACTGGTTATCTGGGAGAGGTTCCAATGTTAATAAACGACGTCACCATCCACCCAGTTGCTCAAGGCCCAAACTTAGATGTTACCCTTTATCCTTTTTTATCAATCACCTGCTATATCCAATCAGCCACCAATTTCTGTTGATTCTCCTAAATATCTCTCGATTCTTTCCACTTCTCTTCAGCCTATTTCTATCACAATAGTCTGAACCAACACCATCTCTTACTTAAAATATTTAGTCTTTCAAACAAATTTCCATCCCTTTGATGGTATTCCCATACCATCAAATAAGAATAAAAGTTAAGATTGCTAGCTTTTAAGTCACACTGCTCACTGATTAGCTACATCACATTGGGCAAATTGCTTAAGCTTTATGAAAAGTGGAGATAATAATGATATCCACCTCATTGAGTTGTTATGAATATTAACATGTTGCTACATGAAACACCCCTAAAGAGACCTGGTGTATAGGAAATCCTCACCAAATATTGATCATTATTATTGCACACAACAGACCCGGTGATACATAAACTATCTGACTATTTCCTTTTCTAGCTTAAAACCATTCAATGACTTAACCTTATTCTATATAATAAAGAGCTAATATGCAACTGGTCGTCACACCCTAGCACCCTCATGCCCTCACTGCCCTCATGCTCTCAAGCTGGAACTGCTCAGACACTCTACACTGGGGAGAGAGGAATGGGGACCAGCCAGGTACAAATGAGCTTGTGAGAGAGGAATGGGGACCAGCTAGGCTGTGGCCTGAGAGAGGGACATGCTGCCCACCCTGTGGTCCCAGGTGCCTGCAGCTGCAGCCCAGGCAAAGTCGCCTACCCACAGTCCCCTGTGGATGCAGCCAGCCTGGGCAAAGCTGACCTAGGTCCTGGGTGCCTGCAGCCGGCCAGAGGGAGGGAAGTCCGGGTCCTGGGTGCCTGAAACCAGCCAGAGGAGGGAATCCTGGGTCCCAGGTGCAATGCAAAGCAGAGGAGGTTAGGGGTGATCAGGCCATCAGGGGATCAAGTAGGGTTGATCAGGCAGGCAGGCAGAGGTGATTAGGGGTGATCAGGCAGGCAGGCAGAGGGGTTAGGGGCAATCAGGCAGGCAGGCAGGTGAGCGATTAGGAGCCAGTGGTCCCAGATTGCGAGAGGCAGTCAGACATCCCCTGAGGGGTCCCAGATTAGAAAGGGTACAGGCTGGGCTGAGGGATCTCCTTACCCACCCCCCGACACACACACCCATACACACAAATTTTGTGCACTGGGCCTCTAGTGTTTGGAATAGTTTCAAAATTGTGAGTGTAGCATCAAATCAGATGAGCTTGCTTCATTCACCCCTACATGTCTCCAGCCACATCTTTGCCATTTATGCCTTCATTGCCTGATTTCCACCACTATTGTTTATTCCTATTTCTTAGACAAACAGGATTCATTTTGGTCTAAGCCTTCACATATGCAATTTCATTTCACCTCTTGGGGCTGTACCATCTCTTATCTTCCCTTAACTGCTGATGTTCTTTTAGAACACAACTTGTTTGAGACTTTTTAGAAAAAAAATCTATGTTTATTTATTTATTTATTTTAGTTTCAAAAATCTTATTGTTGAAAGGGGCATTTATGATGTGTCATTATTGTGTGACTACTCAAGACTAGATCGAGTCTCCATTTATATGTAAGTTCATAATACCTAGAATTACAACTAATGATTTACTTATGTAATTGTTTGTTTTTGTTCTTTTCTGTCATGTAAGTTTTATTATATTAAAGTTGTAGTGAAATAGGCAATATCTGTATGTTACCCATTGTATCAATGGTATCTAAAACAGTGTCTACATCTAGCTGCTGTTTAATGAAATCCATATTAAATTATAACATGGACTAAAAAAAATAACTATACAGCCTTGACCAGTGTCATCAGTGGTTAGAGAGTCGGTCTATGCACCAAGGTTTCCATTCCCTATCAAGGGCATGTACCTGGGTTGCAGGTGTGATCCCAGGCCCTGGTTGGGGCATCTACAAGAGAAAACCAAATCCATGTGTCTCTCTCTCTTTCTCTCTCTCTGCCTCTCCCCCTGCCCCCACCCTTTCCCTCTCACTCTCTCTAAAAATAAATGGGAAAAATACCCTCAGGTAAGAAATAACAATAACAAAAAAACAAAAACACTGTAGAGTTATACTGATTGTTATTTGACTTACTAGGGGCTTTATCCTGGATCTACTTACCAGGAGAAAAGCCCTTAGAGATGGTCCTTTCTAACCCCCCATTTTATAGATCATCCCACCAAATCTATGCAGCAGCATGGAAAGCACTCTCCTCTTTCCTCCTTTCAACTGTTTCCCCATCCACTGTCACTGTGCAAGAAATTCCAAACATTAACTGGGTCATTAGTGGTGATCAGTTGGCCAATTCATAAAGTTGAACATTGCCAAGAGTGTTAATCCAAAGATTCCAATTCAAATTATAAACATAGTGACATTAATAAAATCTATAATAATAAAAACCTAATATGCTAATTAGACTGGACAGAGAACAACCTTTTAGACATTATTCCGGAAAAAGCCACTGCTGGGGGGGCCGAGGCAGAGGCAGTTAGGGGCAATCAGGCAGGCAGACAGGCGAGTGGTTAGGGGTGATCAGGCAGGCAGGTGTGTGGTTAGGGGCTCTCAGGCAGGCAGGCGAGCAGTTAGAAGCCAACAGTCTTGGATTTCAAAAGGGATGTCTGACTGCAATCAGATATCCCCTGAGGAGACCCAGATTGCAAGAGAGTGCAGGCAGAGCTTAGGATGAATTTAGTGCATCAGGCCTCTACTGCTAGGATAAAAATATGTCTTTTGATTATAAACAAATATTTCCTCTTTCTCATATAATTAAAATAATCCCTAGTGATAAAATATGAATTGTGATAGATATTGTTAAAAATTACTCAAACTGCTCTGACTAGGTAGCTCAGCTGATTGGAGTGTTGTTCCTTACACCAAAGGTTGCAGGTTCAATTACAGGTCACGGCACATATCTAGTTTTTCATTCACTCCCAGGATGATTGGTGCATGTGCGGGAAGGGAGAGGAAGGCATTTGATTGATGTTCTCTCTCACCTCTCTCTCCTTCTCACTTCTCTCTCTCTCTCTCTCTCTCTCTTCATTTCTCTTTAAAGTCAATAAACATATTATCCAGTGAGGATTAAAAAAAAAATGCCCTCAAACTAATTCTAAACAGGAATAAAAACTTGGATAACCTAACGTGTTTTAGGGAAAAAAGTGACATTGCCAATTCAAATAAAACAAAACACATAAAATACAAAAATCTGAAAAATTGAAAGTAAATATAAATTTTTATAAATATTTCACTTCTTCAGGCCCTGGCCAGTGTGTCTAAGTGGTTAGAGAGATGGCCCTCACACTGAAAGGTGGAGGTTTTGATTCCCCATCAAGGGCACCTGCCTGGGTTGCAGGTTAGATCCCTGGCCCTTGTTGGAGGAGGCAACTAATTGATGCATCTCTCTCACATCAATGTCTCTGTCTTTCTCTCTTTATCCCCTCTCCCTTTCTCCCTTCAACTTTCTCCCCCCAAAAAAAAAATCAATGGAAAAATGTCCTCATGTGAGGATTAACAAAAAATGTATTTAAAATAATTTCACTTCTTTGTTTCTTTAAATAGTGAGCCACTTCAGTGCAATCAATCTATAGTTCGATTTGTTTATTTTGAAAATATTTTCATTAGATCTTTTAAAAACCACATTATTAGGCTAAGTAAAATGTACTTGTTTCATTTTGAAACTTTATCTCTATTTTTATAATGAATGAATATAAAATTTTGCTGCAAAAGCTTCACTTGTTGAATATTTCAATCTTATATAATCTTATTCTAGTCTTTACCATATTGCTATTGATTAAAATTATATAGCACTTTAAACATTTTAAGGTATTTTCCAGTTTCTGTGCTTAGGAAATCTTGACTGAATATGAATACTCTCCTTCTGTCAAACTGGAGTAATTAAAGCATATTTATTTAAACTCAATACTAATGACATAAGTAGATAAAAGCATAGTATCACCTGGATAGAAATTTTGAGATGAGAGAAAAGTTCATATGTTCAGTGGAAAAAAATATATCCTATCTAATAAAAGAGTAATTTGCAAATTGACCATCACAAGATGGCTGCCCCCATGTGGTCAAAGATAGCTGTCCTCATGTGGTCAAAGATGGCCAGCAAGGGAGGGCAGTTGGGAGGGACCCAGGCCTGCAGGGAAGGACAGTTGGGGGAAACCCAGGCCTGTAGGGGAGGGCAGTTGTGGGGGACCCAAGCCTGCAGGAGAGGGCAATTGGGGGGGACCATCCTGGCAGAGGGGGGCAGTTAGGGGCAATCAGGCCAGCACAGGAGCAGTTAGGAGTTGATCAGGCTGGCAGGGAAGTGGTTAGAGGTAATTGGCAGGTGAGAGGTCAAGAGCCAGCAGTCCTGGATTGTGAAAGGGATGTCCGACTGCCTGTTTAGGCCCGAAACGGGCAGTCGGACATCCCTTAAGGGGTCCCAGATTGGAAAGGGTGTAGGTTGGGCTGAGGGACACCACCCCCACCCCCACTCTCACTCTGTGGATGAATTTCGTGCACCAAGCCTCTAGTATATATAGAAAGACTAACTATTCTTTTTCTTGCTGTTTAGATGATGGCTCTGTTGTTGCTTTTTGTGTGTCATGACATTTATCTTCCTCTTTTCCTAACCTAACCTTTGCCTGATTATAGACATTGTGCTAAGTACTACTCGCTGTGATCTCGGGTGTGACACAGGCAGCTTTGTTCCCACTTCTTTAGAGGCACACAGCTGCATGAAATTCAGTAGAGAGTTCTTGAAATAATCTAAGTGGCATATGGGAACAGATCTTCTTCCAGTGGGTAAATATCTAGTCAAATCAACAAAATATTCAGTAAGCAGATTTTTGAAATGCTACACACTTTTCAGATGTGTCCTTTTACAATGACAGATTTGCAATATGCTAATACAAGTGTAAATATGGTACCAGGACACATCTAAGGATGGAAAAGTGCCCATTTCCCTGGAGCTTTCTGATTTTATGCTAGAGAGGATGCCCAGGAGTAGCATTTCCTCACTGTAAAGCACCAAGAAGCTCCATTGCTGTTTTTGGTTTGTTTTGTTTGTTTTGTTGTGTTGTGTTCATTTTGTGGTTATGTATGTGTGAAAGACAAGAACTATAGAGTCCTGAGTGTGTTTGGCCTCACTGCTGAATTCCGATTCTCCTGTTAAAATTATTAAATACTTCTCATTTCTAAAAAAATCAGAACATATCACATCCATGCTGCATGTCTGTCTTCTCTTGGAAACCATGCAGATTTGCCAACGCTGGGTCCTGCTCCTCTTGGCAGCGGGAGCTGCAGCTGAGTGGTAGCTGCACTACAGAGGGAGGCATTGGCAAAGGTGTCCAGTCCAGCACCTTTTCCACTTGTCTTTACTTCCCACACACCAAGGCCTATAGTCAGGTACCATTTATCTATTACTAAAGGCCCCGTGCATGATAATTCATGCACTGGAGAGGGGTTCCTCAGCTCGGCCTGCCCCCTCTCACAGTCTAGGAGCCCTCAGGAGCTGGATGCAACCCAGCAATCAGGGGAAGGTGACGCCCCATCACACCTCTGCTGCTACCACTACCAGCAGCGCAAGCCTCGGCCAGCCCTCATTACCTGAGCCTCAGGCAGCCCTGGGCAGCTGGGCAGCCATCATCTGAGGCTTGCCTGCACCTCAGTTCAGCCTTGGGTGGCTGGGGGGCTGAGGGGGCTGGGGGACTCCATCTTGTGGCTGTGGGTGCTGCCATCTTTGAGGGTGTGACAGTCAATTAGCATATTCTCTCTTTATTGGCTGTGGGTGCCACCATCTTTCCAATGTGTGAGGGTCAATTAGCATATTCCATCTTTAGTAGATTGGATTTTACTAATGTAAGAGTTGAAAAAAAATAAGCTAGACCTGAGTTTCCTCCAAGTATGGCAAAATTAAAAATGGAGATAGATGGCTATTTGTGTCAAATAAAAGGGATGCAGTACTAAGAGCTATCATATTTTCTTGAAGAAGCAAAGAAAATTCCATGCATTTAATGTGTAATGATGTTTGTGTGAAAGACTGCTTATTCAATACCTCACTTCTCTACCCTGCTACACACCTTTGACCCAGAGTCAAATCTTCTGTCACCTTATAGTTTCAGGTCTTATGTTTAACTCTTTGATCCATTTTGAATTAATATTTGTACATGGGGACAAACTGTAATCCAGTTTCATTCCTTTGCATGTGGCTTTCCAGTTTCCTCAGCACCATTTATTGAAGAGACTGTTTTACTCCATTGTGTGTTTCTGGCTCCTTTGTGTAAAATTATCTGTCCATATACCTGTGGTTTTATAGCTGGGCTCTCTATTCTGTTCCATTGATCTGTGTTTCTGTTTCTCTGTCAACACCATATTGTTTTGATTAGCATAGTTCTGTAGCATATTTTGAAGTCAGGCAGCATGATACCTCCTGCTTTGCTCTTTTTTTATTAGGACCACTTTGGCTATTTGGGGGTCTTTTGTGGTTCCATATAAGTCTGATAAGTTCTCATTTTATTTCTTTAAAAAAATGACATTGGGATTTTGATGGGGATTGCATTAAATCTATATATTTATTTGGCTAATATGTTCATTTTAACTATGTTGATTCTTCCAATCCATGAACAACAGATATTTTTCCATTTTGTTGTGTCTTTTTCAATCTCTTTTAATAATATCTTGTCATTTTCAGTATATAGGTCTTTCTTGTTCTTTGTTCAGTTTATTCCTATGTATTTTATTCTTTTGGCTGCAGTTGCAAAAGGAGTAGTTTTTCTCATTTATTTTTTCAGAAGTTTCGTTGTTAGTATACAGGAAGGTAATGGATTTTGTACACTGATTTTGTACCCTCCAACTTAATTATATCTGTTTATTGTTTCTAATAGATGGAGTCTTTAGGGTTTTATACATAATCATGTCATCCTTAAAAAGTGACAGTTTGACTTCTTCCTTCCCAATGTGGAAGCCTTTTATTTCTTTCTCTTGCCTTATTGCTCTGGCCATGATTCCCAGCACTGTTGAATAAGAGTGGTGAAAGTAAACACCCTTGTCTTTTTCCTAATCTTAGAGGAATAGCTTTCAGATTTTCACCACTGAGTGTGGTATTAACTGAACATTTATCATATATGGCCTTTATTATGTTGAGGTACTGTCCTCCTATTCCTATTTATTGGGTGTGTTAATCATAAATGGATGTTGTATCTTAAAAGCTTTTTCTGCATCTATTGTTAAGATCATATTTTAATCCTTTCTTTTGTTAATGAGGTATATTACATTGATTGATTTACATATGTTGAATCAACTTTGTGCCCCTGAAATGAACCCCACTTGACTGCAATGTATTATTTTTGGATGTACTGTTGTATTTGATTTGCTAATATTTTGTTTAAGATTTTTGCATCTGTATTCATCAGATATATTGGTCTGTAGTTTTTTTGTGTGTGTGTGTTATCTTTGCCAGATTTTGATATCAGGGTTATATTGGCTTCATAGAATGTGCTAGGCATTATTGCCTCTTTTTTAGTATTTTGGAAAAGTTTGAGAAGGATAGGTTTTAAATCTTTGAACTTTTGGTAGAATTCAATGGTAAAGCCATCTGGTCCTGGACTTTTGTTTTTGCTAAGTTTTTGATGGTTGTTTCAATTTCCTCACAGGTGACTGGTCTATTTAGACTTTCCAGTTCTTCATGATTTAGTCTAGTAAGGTTATATATTTCTAAGAACTTACCCATTTCTTTTAGGTTATTGAATTTGGTGGCTAATATTCTAGTAAGATCCCTTCTATATCTGTGATGTCTTTGGTGACTTCTCTCTCATTTCTGGTTTTGTTTATATTGGTCTTTTCCCTTTTTTTTTCCTTAGTGAGTACAGGCAGGGCTTGTCAATTTATTCATCTTTTCAAAGAACCAGCTCTTTGTTTTATTGATATTTTTGCATAATCTTTTTGTTATCTATTTCATTTAATTTTGTTCTAATTTTATTATTTTCTTTCTTCTTCTGACTTTTTTTGTTCTTCTTTTTCAATACTTTAAGATGTGATGTTAGGTTGTTTATTTGGGATTCCTCTTGTTTCTTGAGATAGGCTTGTAATGATATAAACTCCCCTCTCATTACTCCTTTGGTGCATCCCATTTTGATATATTGTATTATCATTCTTATTTGTCTCTATATATCTTTTTATCTCATCTTTTATTTATTCTTTTACCCATTCATTTTTAGTAGTATGTTGTTTAATTGCCACATATTTTTGGGTTTCTTTACTTCCCTTTTGCAGTTGATTTATAATTTCAGGTTATTGTGGTCAGGGAATATGCTTGGTATTATTTTAATCTTCTTGCATTTGTTGATGCTACTTTTGTGTCCCAACATATGGTCTATCCTTGAGAATGTTTCACACGCCCTGGAGAAGATGTATAATCTGATGCTCTGGAATAAAAGGTTCTGTAAATGCCAGTGATGTCCATTGGTCTAGTGTTTCATTTAAGGTCCATATTTCTTTATTGATTTTTTTTGGCTGTTCTGATTAGAGCTGTGAATAGAGTATTAAGGTCTCCAACTATGATTGTGTTTTGATCTATTTCTCTCTTTAGTTCTGTGAGTAATTGCTGTATATATTTTGGTGCTCCCTGATTGGGTGCATATATATTAAGAAGTGTTATGTTTTATTGATGTACTGTTTCCTTTATCAATATAAAATGTTCATCTTTATCTCTTTTTTTAAAATATCTTTATTGTTCAGATTGTTACAGTTGTTCCTCTTTTTTCCCCCATAGCTCCCCTCCTCCCAGTTCCCACCCCATCCTCTGTCCCCATTCCCCCCCCCAGTCCTCATCCATAGGTGTACGATCATTGTCCATTCTCTTCCCGCACCCCCAACACCCTTTACCCCCCAAAATTGTCAGTCCACTTCCTTTCTATGCCTCTGATTCTATTCTATTCACCAGTTTATTCTGTTCATCAGATTTCTTATTCACTTGATTTTTAGATTCACTTGTTGATAGATATGTATTTGTTGTTCATAATTTTTTATCTTTATTTTTTCTTCCTCTTCTCAAAGGATACCTTTCAGTATTTCATATAATACTGGTTGGGTGGTGATGAACTCCTTTAGCTTTTTCTTGTCTGTGAAGCTCTTTATCCGACCTTCAATTCTGAATGATAGCTTTGCTGGGTAAAGTAATTTTGGCTGTAGGTTCTTGCTATTCATCACTTTGAATATTTCTTGCCACTCCCTTCTGGCCT
>PVJC01025058.1:0-25120 GCA_004026665.1 Murina feae | reverse complement strand
AGCGTATATACACACAGGGGTCAGTGTATACACACATGTATACATGTATATATATTTCAGAGAGGAAGGGAGAGGGAGAGATAGAAACATCAATGATGAGAGAGGATCATTGGTTAGCTGCACACCTCACATTGGGGATCGAGCTCTCAACCTCAGCATGTGCCCTGACCGGGAATTGAACTGTGACCTCCTGGGTCATAGGTCGATGTTTAGCCACTGAGCCATGCTGGCCAGCCTTGAGCTTTTTCTGTATGGAAAATTTCAAACATGCTAAAGTAGAGAGATAAGCATAACAAATATTACATGCTCGTCAGACACCCTCAGCAAGTATCACTAACACCCCTGCTTATTTCTTCCTACTGGATTATTTTGAAGAAAATCACAGATAATATTTCCTAAATATTTCAGTATTTAATCTCTAAAGAGAGACTTTTAAAAATACATATAGGTTATATTGATTTGAGAGAAAGAGGAAGGGGGCAGGGGAGAGAAACATTTCCATCGGCTGCCTCCTGTAGGGGCCTGCAACCCGGGCATGCACCCTGATCGGGGGCCTCTCGGTGCATGGGACGCTCAACCACTGAGTCACAGTGGCTAGAGCTAAAGAGATAAAAAAAAACAACCAAAAAACCATCATCATAATTAGGAAAATTGATGATTCTTTCCAGTATCTAAGTTCTACAGTTTGATTTCAGATGTACTTGTTGGGGGGGCGGGTAGGTGTGGGGGTGGGCAGATGGGGCAGGGGCTGTGCAAGAGGCCTGTATGGACCATCTCTCCCTGACTCCCCCCGCAGTGGAGCTGACCTTGGACCCGGACACGGCCAACCCCCGCCTCATCCTCTCGCTGGATCTCAAGAGCGTGCGCCTTGGACAGCGGGCCCAGGACCTGCCCCACCACCCGCATCGCTTTGATACCAACACGCGCGTCCTGGCGTCCTGCGGCTTCTCCTCCGGGCGGCACCACTGGGAGGTGGAGGTGGGCTCCCAGGATGGCTGGGCCTTCGGAGTGGCCCGCGAGAGTGTGCGCCGCAAGGGCCTCACGCCCTTTACCCCCGAGGAGGGCGTCTGGGCGCTGCAGCTCAACGGTGGGCAGTACTGGGCCGTGACCAGCCCCGAGCGGACACCCCTCAGCTGCGGCCACCTGTCCCGCGTGAGGGTGGCGCTGGACCTGGAGGTGGGGGCTGTGTCCTTCTACGCTGTGGAGGACATGCGCCACCTCTACACCTTCCGCGTCAACTTCCAGGAGCGCGTGTTCCCCCTTTTCTCTATCTGCTCCACAGGCACCTACCTGCGCATCTGGCCTTGAGAGACACTGCCCGGCCCCCCGGAGGGAGGGGGCCAGTCCAGGGTGCAGCCTTCTCCTGGCCGCCCCTGGAAGGGATGGAAGCTCCGGCCGGGCTTCCTGCTCACGTCGGGCCTGCCCTTCACCCTTCCTGCCCCGGCTGCCTTAGGCTTCAGGAGACCAAGCAGCAGAGGCAGGAAGGCCTTGGCCCCCAGGGCCTGGCCCCTACCTGGCATATGGATTTGGTGCCAGTTGCTCAGGGGGTGAGGACAGGAGCCCAGCTGCCAACAGGGCTGCTTCCCATTCCTGGGGCTCACTGCTCAGACTCAGCAGCGCCTCTGGCTCCCTGGAGCTACACCAAGCCCCGGGCCTTTGTCGTCCTCCGTTGCAAGGGGCATATTGGGGGCCAGGCCGGCCAGGTTCATGATCACTTCTGTTTTGCCTTCTTGTCACCTGCCAGCAGCCTTCAGAGACCTGAATCCAGCTGGCCCAACCAAACCGTCTACTCAGGGAGGAGCACCGCGCTCCCAGCTCCAAGGACAGTCTGGGCCAGAACTGGAAGCAGGGCCTTGACCTGTACGGGAGGGGAAAGCCCCAGACCACACGATGTAGGCGTGGCTACCCTCTGACCCCCAAAACTGATAATACGGAGTGATATGTACCTCCTCGGCCACAGTGACTACCACGCGTTCTCACAGATGCCTAAACCCCTCTCAAATGCCGAAGTGCATCTCCCAGGGTAAGGAGACAGAAGGTTCTGGAATTCTGAAATACCGCAGAGCACTTACAGTTTTACAGATGCCGCTGACACCAGCAGGGCAGAAGCACGCCCCTGGCAGATTCTTTCTGGAACTTGCCAAACATATGCCATCAGCAGAGGACCGTGGCGATTGTTACCACCCTAGCTAATCGCTCCCCAGCTTCTGTAAGGCTGGGCTTCTGGGAGGGTATGTGTGTCGGGGGGCTGCTCCTTGCTTGGTGCTCCCCTGGAATGGGGAATAGAGATGGAAATACAGACCATGAGTTCGTTTCTACAGTGGCTTAGCTCATTCTTGACTTACCTTGCCTGAGTGCAAGAGCGCGCGTGAGCAAGGATTTCTGCCAGATGAGGTGAGCGTGTGTGCTGTGTGAGAACTGTGCGCAGGTGTTTCTATCCGACTGCAGGACAGCGGGGTGTGGGTCTTGGAGAGGGTATGTATGAACAGGCGCATAGGGTTCAGGGGTTGAAACTGACCGAGGTCAATCAGGTCAGACCCTATTATTGACTCCTGGTTAAATATTAGCCTCCCCATTTGTGGTTATGGCCACAGGTTCCCAACCCCACCAGATCCCTGGCTGGCCTAATGCTGCCTACCCAGGCTGTTCAGACAGACGCAGGGTCGGTGACCGTCAAGTAGCTGGTCTGCAGGCGTTGTGGAGCTGCTGTACTCTGTCCCTTGAGATGCTTCAAGCACACTTTGTGTACAGGTCCTTGTTAGAACAGGCATGACCTGTGGTTCGAGAGGCCGACCCAGTGCACACAGCAACAGGCAGTCAGAATCCAGTGTCCCCCAGGCGGGGGCAGGAGTCTATCCGATGCCCTCTTCATACACAGGGTGCAGAACACTGTAGCCAATCAGCGTACACCGATTTCTACAACGAAAACCTGTGGCTTTTGAACTGTCACAATTACCCTTTATGTCATCTAGCAACTATGCCGAAGTGTTGCAGGTCACAGGAGACGGGGTGACCGGTGGAGGCCCTGCAGGGCCAGGTCTGGGGACTGCAGGGGTGGCTGTCTGTGTGTATTCTCAGCGTTTGTGTTCGTGTGTCTATCGGAATTTATAGAATAGCTGCATATATCCGAAGACATGTTAACAGTTACACATAATAGCAGCAGGTGGAGGGCCACAGAGATGTTCTCTCTTTTTTTTTTTTTTTAATATTAGCTCTTTTTAATATATTTTATTGATTTTTTACAGAGAGGAATTTTTTACAGAGAGGAAGGGAGAGAGACAGAGAACTAGAAACATCGATCAGTTGCCTCCTGCACACTCCCTGCTGGGGATGTGCCCGCAACCAAGGTACATGCCCTTGACCGGAATCGAACCTGGGACCCTTGAGTCCAGAGGCCAACACTGTATCCACTGAGCCAAACTGGTCAGGGCCAGAGATGTTCTCTTGGTCACCAGTGCAGCAGGTGACTTTGGAAGTCACAGTGCTGGTGGGAGAGTCTGTGCATTTTTCTCTTCCATCCTTTGGGCATCATAAGCTCTGATTTCGGAGCCTCTGAGAGCAGCAACTGGCTTAACTTGGGCTCTTCTGACCCCAGCTATTTGTCCCAGGTCCTTGCCACCAGACTCACACAGCTCTTCACGGACTGGCGGTCACGTAGGGGCCTGCTTAGTGACCTAAGTCATCTGGCCTTGCAGGGACCATGGGGCAGGTTGGACAATCAGGCCAACATCCACCATCTACCTACAGCCGCCACTTTCTGACCATTGCCCCCTGACCTGGCCTCTCACCTTCTCCTGCTCTCAACTCCGTGTGCCCTTTTGGGGGCTCTGACAGGACCTGCTCCCCAAGAGTCCAAGGGGGGCCCTAAGGGTTGTCTCTTCCTAAAGGTGCCGTAGGGGCTCGGGGGCCCGGGCCCTGCCTCAGTGCTTGGCCCACCACTCCCTCCCGCTCAGACACACTGATTTCTCCATCACCATCAGCTTGATCCCTTCCTGACCCTCCCCTCGTCCCCCTCCGCTGCTCCCTCCCGTGCCCGCCTACCTTACCGGCTCCCGGACCTCGTTTCCCCCCAGGACAGACCTATTCGCATCCCTCCCCGCAGCCCTACCCTAAAGCCAGCACCCGGTCCTCGCGCACAGCAAGCCGCACAGCCCTGCCCTCCAGGGGTCCTCGGTCTGACCCCGCAGGAGAAGACCCGGGACCTCTGCACGGCCCCGCCCCGCCCCACCGGCCCGGGAGCGCGGACCTCCGGCCTCCGCGGGCGGCTCTCCCTGGAGTTGCGGCCCCGCCCGCGGCCCCAACACCGGCCGACGCCGCAGACTCAGCAGCGCGGCCCAGCGGGGCGCTCGGCCCCGGGACGCCGGCCCCATCTCCCTGCGTTTGGTCTCTCGGCGTGAATTGCCTGCGGCTGCGCGGAGGAGGCTGCGGCATCAACCAGGCGCAAGCAGCACTGCCCCGCGGTGGGCCCTATAGCTCAGGGGTTAGAGCACTGGTCTTGTAAACCAGGGGTCGCGAGTTCAAATCTCGCTGGGGCCTAGCCGGGGCGTCCTCCCTTTTTTTTATAACGGACGGGTGGGAGTGCGTGAGGTGCCCGCCTTTCCGGGGTGGGAGGCTGCCCCGTGAAGTCCCCGGGCCCCTGGGCTCTCACCCTTTCATCCCGGTTGCCGGGGACCCCCTGTCCGCGCCCTCCCGCCCCGGGGGACCTCCCTCCCGTTTTAGTCGGGGGGCGGGCGACGCAGAACTCGCCGCCGGCCTCGCCGCGTGGCTTCTGCACTGACCTGGCCGTGCGGCGCGGCAGGCACGTGGGGGCCACCCGACCCCGGGGGCCGAAGTCTGGGGCGAGCGGGTGCCCCGTCCACGCACCCCGCCTGCTCCGCTCACGGCCTCCGCCGGCACCTCCCCAGGTTTCCGCGAGCGGCTCTCTCCTCTGGTGCCCCCGCCGGGGTCTGATTTCCTTCTTTAAAACTCCTCTCCTGAGGATATCAAATCAGCATATATGCAGAAGGCCAGCATACATCAGTTGTAATTTTGTTGATTTTAAGGAGAGAGGAGGGAGGAGGGAAGGAGGGAGGGAAGTGGGGGGGAGAGAGCTGATCGGTGGCCTCCCGCGCCCGCTCCTCCCGCCCCCGCAGCGTCCCCGCGTGGGGCTGCGACCGGCTGGGGGGCGGGGGGTGCAGCGGGTCGTGCCCGCTTGGGCGGCGGGAGGGCGCCCGAGACCCCCAGCGGCCGGGCCGGCCCCGGGGCAGCGCCCCTTGCACTGCTCGCTGGGGGTTTAGGCTCACGTGCACCTTGACTTCGTTAACAGCGTAAACTAGTAAGTCAGCGTCGGAAGGCCAGCGTGTGTTAGTTGTGTAGGGTTTTGTTTGTTTAAAAGGACAAACCTGAATGGTTACCAAAAAAAAAAAAGAAAAAAAAAGGCTGCAAGCGGCTGTGACAAATGCACAAACTCCGGGTCCGGTGTGGCGGGTGTGGCCGTGGTTTGCCCTCGCCTTTCAGTCGTTCCCGAGGAGAGGAGCGGGTGCCGCCAGCACCGAGGCGGTCGGACCCCGAGGCCCCGCCGCCGAGCGGGGGCGCGCGCGCCGGCTCTCACCGGGGCGGGAGGGGCGCGCGCGCCGGCGCCAGCCTCGGGGAGCGCGGTTCCCGGGCGTCTCCTTTCCGCCTTACGCTTCCCTGCATTTCCTGAACAAGTGGCAAATGACTGTGTTGTTTTTTAAAAATATTTTCATAAAACGATACCAGGCAGCCCGCACGAAGAGCCTACCGTCGCGGCTGATGACCCCGTGCGCCCGCGCCCCCTCCGAGCCCGGCGCCAGGGGCGCTCCGTAGACCTCCGGCTCTCCCGGCCGCTGCGTCCCGCCCTGGGGCCTCCGGACTTTCACCCCACTGGGGCTCCCTTGGGAGGGGCGTCCAGTCCCCCAAAGCGAAAGGATGCCCTTCCCTCTGCCTGAGCGGCTGCAGCAATTCGGATCCCAGGAGCTCTCAGGGGGGCCGAGCGGGACGCGACGTTTGCAGTGCGCGAGCCGGGGGCGCCGAGGGTGAACGGTGGACGCGGAGACGGCGGAGAGGGATGCGACGAGCGTGGGAGACCCCGAAACCCGAGTGGGTCCCGATGAACCAGGAATGAACACGTCTCCTGGCGATGCGATGACGCCACACAGAATCAGACTAAAGACTGAACTGCCAGCCTGCACAACAGCTGGCTCGTTGGTCTAGGGGTATGATTCTCGCTTTGGGTGCGAGAGGTCCCGGGTTCAAATCCCGGACGAGCCCAGTTTTATGCTTTTTTACAAAATAAAATTTGTCACACGCCAGTTTGGCTTCTAGAAGGGCAGCGGGAATCGCCGAGGCGCGGGAGAGCGGGGTCTCGGAGGAGAGCGTGTGGAGGAGCGGGGAACCCTTGGGGTCTGGGGGAGCAGGGAGGCTGCGGGCGGGACCTCCTGCTGGGGACTCGGCCTGTGGGGGGGCCGGTGCTTGGCGCCTGTGGAGCTGCAGGAACCCCGCGTGGGAGTGGGTTGTTGCAGTCAATAGCGGAACAGGGAGGGCGCCTTCTCAGGTTTCCGTAGTGTAGTGGTTATCACGTTCGCCTAACACGCGAAAGGTCCCCGGTTCGAAACCGGGCGGAAACAGCGCTTGCAAGCGTCTTGTTTTTTGTCCTCGCCATTTAGAACTTCTTGTTGTTGCATTCCATTTGGAACCCTCGGAGACAATCCAGCACAGGGCGTCATCATCTCCACCTCGTTACAGAGTCGGACGGTCTTCCGGAGAGACGGGCACCTGCCCGCGGAGGGCCCTGAGACCTCGGGCCAGAGCACCCCTCGCAGGAGGGAGGCCGCACACAGCCCGGCCCCCACGCCGGTTTCTGCACGAATAAGGGCGAACTTCCCGCTAGGATTCCTTTTCCTATATCCCTTCTTTTGTGACCCATAGGAAAAAATGCTTAGCAGCGGTTCTCAACCTGTGGGTCGCGACTCCTTTGGGGGTCCAATGACCCTTTCACAGGGGTCGCCTAAGACCATCGGAAAACACATATATAATTACATATTGTTTTTGTGATTAATCACTATGCTTTAATTTCAATTTGTAACAATGAAAATACATCCTGCATATCAGATATTTACATTACGATTCATAACAGCAGCAACATGACAGTTGTGAAGTATCAACGAGAATAATTTTATGGTTGGGGGTCACCACCACATGAGGACCTGCATTAAAGGGTCTTAAAGGGTCGCAGCATGAGGAAGGTTGAGAACCACTGGCTTAGAGGCTAGAAGATGCTGCAAAAGCCTGGCAGCAGTCCAACCCACACCCCCAGAGCCTGACGCCTTGGCCCAGCACCTCGGACCCGGGGCGGGTTACCTCAGCGACAGGTCAATTTGGTTGTCCGTTTTCAGTGTTGATAACGTCCCCAGCAGCCTCAGGCAGACTTTCCGTATGGAACTTTAAACCAAGAGCAACAGGCCGAGAAGGTGGTGCAGGGGAGCCTTTACGACATAAACTGGGGGTGGGAGAGAGAAAATTAAACGGAGGAAGCTCGTAGGAACATATTCTTGGGTAGCTGTCCACAGCCCCTTCTAGGAAAGGGCCTTTCACGTTTACCCAGAGACAGCCAGGCGGGTAGTTACAGCAGCCATTTAAAACGAGGGGCTGTGCTCGGGGCGCAGAGCATGGGCCTGAGGACTGAAGGACCCGGAGTTCAGTTCTGGTCAAGGGCACAAACTTTGGCTGCAGGCTCCATCCAGGTCCCTGATGGGGCATATGCAGGCGGCAACCAACCCATGTATCCCTCTCATCCCTGATGTTTCTTTCTCTCCCTCTCCCTTCCTCTCTGAAATCAATACAAATATATTTAAAAAAAGAAAAGAAAAACTCTAAAAATAAATACATAAAAGGAGGGTCTGTGGGAAGGAGATCCACTTGTTGAGATTGCCCATGAGGGTGACGGAAAAGAAGAGAGAGGAGAGGAACCTCACAGCTGGTCTCAGGCTGAGTCTTCTTTCTCCTGGGTATGCTGTTTGGCTGGATGGTCTGTCACAAACGTAGCTCTGGGGTCTGCCCTCGATGGCCTACTGATCCCAGCAGCACACGATTCAGTTATTTCATTTCTCAAAAATAAACCAACACCCAAACAAATAAACACCATGAGCAGTCAGCTGTGCATCATGCTGTCATTGTCATACCTGTTAAATTTGTTTGTTCTGATGGCTCTAACCCCTTGCAGACAGAAACAAGGACACAAGAGAGTAAAAGAAAAGAAAATTTTCCTCTGCCCCCACAGCAGGGAGCGTCAGTTGCAAACCATTAGATAAGGATTATTGCCATTTCTGCAGAAACTTGCAATCTCCAAGGCGTAGACCTCAGTTCCGCTGAAGAACAAGCTGTCCTTTGTGGTTCCAGTGAATAAAAGCTTGCTTAGCACCAAGGTCGGGGCTTTTGCAGGCGAAGCTTCCCCACAAGGAAGTGCCTGTGAAGGCCCTGGCCAGCTCAGTAAATTCTCGCGTGCTGCTTAGGACCTGATTGGAGTCGGTGGTCTTACTCTTGCTAACTTGGTCCACAAACAGTTGTCAGCAGAGTTCTTCAGAAATTACACAAAACCTTTTGTTTTTCACTCAGGTCAACCATAAAGCCGTGGAACAGTGTGAATGAAAAAGGGGCTATGCAGTCACCCCAGCAAGCTCAGGGGGCTACATGGCCAGCCTGACATTGTTGCCCTCGTAAGCTTAGTGACCAAAAGCAACCACACAGATGGTCTGATCACAAATTTCTAACTGGGTGGGTCATGGCGGGTAATCACGTCCCAGGCCTGTAGTTTCCATAGCAAAGGGAGTAAGCCCTAACCATTGTTCTTATGCATCTAGGATAACATACCAGGTGTACCCCTTAATAATGCCGATTTTTTTCACTACATGGAGTTACACATATGTTGATATATATGCGGTTTGATGTGTATGCTATTTTGTTGTATTGACAACAAGCTTCCAAACTTCATATGTCAAATTTGCTGAAGGTGTTAACATAGATATTTTTACGCTTAAAAATGTCGAATTTCGTGCCAAAAAAAAGCATTTGCAGGAAGCTTTAATTGATTACTTTACTTTAAAGAAAAAGTTATCATCTACTTCGGGAAGCTTATGATGAACACACTCCATCTCAAGATATTTGTGAACGCTGGTTTAAACGCTTTAAAAGTGATTTCGATGTGAAAGACAAAGAACGTCCAAGTCAACCGAAAAAGTTTGAACATCAACAATTATAAGCATTATTGGATGAAGATGCGTGTCAAACTCAAAAACAACTTGCAGAAAGATTAAATGTTGCTCAGCAAACAATTTCTTATCGTTTCCAAGCAATGGGAAAGACTTTAAAGGAAGGAAAATGGGTGCCACATCAACTGAACGAAAGACAAATGTAAAACCGAAAAGTCATCAGTAAAATGTTGCTTCAACTGCACGAAAGTAAGTCTTTTTTGCATCGAATTGTGACTGGCGATGAAAACAGGATTTATTTTGAGAATCCCAAATGCACAGAATCATAGGTTGATCCAGGTCAACCATCAACATGGACTGCAAGGCCCAATCGCTTCAGAAAGAAGACAATGCTCTGCGTTTGGTGGGATCAGGAAGGTGTGGTGTATTATGAGCTTCTAAAACCAGGTGAAACCATTAATACTGATCGCTACCGACAACAAATAATCAATTTGAACTACACTTTGATCATGAAATGACCGGAATGTGCCAGAAGACACAGCAAAGTAAAGTTACTTCATGATGATGCACCATCACACACTTCAAAACCAGTTAAGGACACGTTAGAAGGACTTGCCTGGGAAGTATTAACCCACCCGCCGCATTCACCAGACCTTGCTCCTTCAGATGACCACTTGTTCTGATGGATGGCACACGCACTTTCTAAGCAGCACTTCAAAACGTACGAAGAAGCGGAAAATTGGGTTTCTGAATGGTTTGCCTCAAAACAAGAGAAGTTCTATTGGGATGGTATCCACAAATTACCTGAAAGATAGGAGAAATGTGTAGCTAGCGATGGACATGTAGCATTTAACCAAGGTTGAGCTAATGAAAGAAAGAAGGATGTGGGATGTGGTTGGTCATACTCCAGCCAAGTAGAAGGAACTCCCTATAATAGATAGCAGCTGCTCTGCCTTCAGAGAGATCTCCCCGTAGATTAGCACCTGCTCGTTCGAGGGCAGAAACCAGGATAAGCAAAAACTCCCTAAACCGCATGATAAAGTTTTGAAGTTTTTCATCCTTGCACCCTAGTTGACCTAAAGCTTTGCTTTTTGTGTGTATTTACTAATCAATCATCGCCAAAACCTCCTGCGGGGATAACAGGGAGCTTGCTGCAAGGGTTCGGCGCTCGCGCTACTCGCTGCTGTCAGTGAAGCGTGAGCCCGAACTCGAGTTCAAAATAAAGGCTTCATAAAACTTCTGTTTGGCTCTGGTGGTCGTCACTCCTGGGGAGCCCATAACAGACATTACTTTGAACAAAGCACTTTCGACATTTCTCTTGAAATTATCGTGTTTTCTTTGATCACAAAATCTGCATTATTAACCGGTACACCTGGTACCTTTGAAACGTCAGAGTGATTTTCTTTCCCTTCCCCTGGAAGGCACACCGGCCAGCACCAGAGGCCAAGACCACCGAGCAGGAGACCACAGACCCCTCCTTGCTGTCCTGTTGCCCACATACCATCTCTATGTGCTGTAAATATGAAGTGTTGACTATCCTTTATCCGCCAGTGTAGAGTATGTATTGGTTCTCTATTTTAACATTTATCCAATCCTAGCTGTCCTCCCCCACCTCTGCTTTCTCCTGCCCCTTACGCTATCACCAATGACCTCCTGCACCTGCCTTATCGCTGCTCCTCTGATTTTAATGTGTAAAGTGAGCTGCCACACTGCCATTCTCCAGAGCATGTGCGATCTTCCTCCCCAACATATGTCATCAGTTTGGCTCAGATAAACTCATGACAATTCTCTACAGGTTTGGATGTTTCTTATGCCAACAACGGAGTTCAACAGTTTCTTTTTTTTTCATTTTTATTTCTTTTTAAAATGTTTTATTGATTTTTATTTTTGTTTTTTTAATTGATTTTTAGAGAAAAAGGGGGAGACGGATAGAGAGATAGAAACATTGATGAGAGAGAAACATCATTGATTGGCTGCCTCCTGCACGCCCCACACTGGGGATCAAGCCCACACTCTGGGCATGTGCCCTGATCAGGAATCGAACCCATGACCTCTTGGTTCCTGGGTCAACGCTCAACCACTGAGCAACATCAGCTAGGCAGTTTCTTTTATTTTTAAAAAACTAAACAATTTCCAATTGTTATGACTACTGTATAGAGATACAATATATTTTAGCATGTTGATTTTGTATCTCTAAACTCCCTTATCAGGTCTAGCAGTTTATTTTGAAGACTCCATTGAGTTTTCCCCAGATATCGTATCGTTGTAAATAATGAGAATTTTATTTCCTGCTTGCTTTTCTCACCTTGTTGCACTGGCCAGAATCTTTATGACAACGCTGACTAGAAGTGGTGAGAGTGGACTTGATCAGCAGCTGAAATCATCTGAGCCACTTGGTTTCAGAATATTATTCATCTTATAACTGAAAGTTTCTGTGCTTTGACTAACCTCTTCCAGCACCTGCAACCACCATTCTACCCTCTACTCACACAAGGATTTTCCATTGCTTTTTAGAGAGAGTGGAAGGGAGGAGGGGGGAGAGAGAGAGAAGCATCCATGAGTTGCCTTCCACATTCGGCCAGTCTGGAGATGGAATCTATAACCCAGGTACATGCCCTTGACTGGGAATCGAACCCAAGACCCTTCAGTCCATAGGCTGACACTGTATCCATTGAGTCACACGGGCCAGGGATATGAGTTAGCTTTTTTGAATTCTACATATAAGTGAGATCATACAGCATTTGTCTTCTGTGTGGCTCATTTCAATTAGCATGATGTCCTTCGCGTCTATCTATGTTGTCACAAATGGCAAGATTTTCTTACTATTATGTTTTAAAACATGTTTTTCTTGATTTCAGAGAGGAAGGTAAAGGGGGAGAGAGAAAGAAACATCAACAATGAGAGAGAATCATTGATTGACTTCCTTTGTCATGCTCCCCACCTGGGGATCAAGCCTGCAACCCTGGCATGTGCCCCGATCGGGAATCAAACCGTGACTACTAGATGGGCCATGACATCCTGCATAGATAGATCAACACTCAACCACTGAGCCATGCTGGCCGGGCAAGATTTTATTTTTAGAGGCAGAATCATATTCATCTATCTCATCTCACACTTTCTTTACCCATTCATCTGTTGATGGGCACTTAGGTTGTTTACATAGCTTGGCTATTGCGTAAATTGCTCCATGGACTTGGGGTTGCAGATATCTCTCTGAGATATTGATTATGTTTCTTTGGGAATATACCAGATGTGAGATTGTTGGATCATATTGTTGGAGCATCGCTGTTGGCTATTGAGTGAATTGCCCCACACAGATCCCTCTGTGGTTGCCAGCAGCTTCCTATGGCTAAAGCATTGAACACCATCTTTCTCTGACCTGACTTGAACTCTGCTACCAATCAGATTTCCTCCCACCTCCCAAGCCACCACTTCCCACTCCATCTGCGCAAGTGTTGGGATTCTGTATGTCTGAGCTTTGAATCAACTTCCAGGTGTCGGCTAGGTGACCACTGGATGGGCCATTGCATCCTGTTTACCTGCACTTTCCAAACCCTGTCCTGTAACCAATCAACATTAATAAATATATCTGACTTATGGACTCTGTCCCTGCTGCACCTTATCTTGCCCTGTAGCCAGTGTAAATTCTTTCCCACTAACTGACACCTTTCCTCCCCCTACTTGATGTATAAAGGAACCCATTAACTGCAGGACTCTCTCCACCCAGTGCTGCTGCCCTTGGACCTTGTCCTTTATGGTCCAGAAAACGCTTTCTTTTAAAAAGGCATTTAGCCCTGACCGGTTTGGCTCAGTGGATAGAGCGTCCGCCTGTGGACTCAAGGGTTCCAGGTTCGATTCCAGTCAAGGGCATGTACCTTGGTTGCGGGCACATCCCCGGTGGGGAGTGTGCAGGAGGCAGCTGATCGATGTTTCTCTCTCATTGATGTTTCTGACTCTCTCTTCCTCTCTGTAAAAAATCAATAAAATATATTTAAAAAAAATAAAAAATAAAAAAATAAAAAGGCCTTTAGCCCTAGCCAGTGTGGCTCAGTGGATAGAGCATTGGCCTGCTGACTCAAGGGTCCCAGATTCAATCCAGTCATGGGCATGTACCTTGGTTTTAGGCACAACCCCAGTGGGGAATGTGCAAGAGGCAGCTGATCGATGTTTCTAATTCTCTATTCCTCTCCCTTTCTCTCTGTAAAAAAAAATCAATAAAATATATTTTAAAAATAAAATAAAAAGGCCTTTAACCATGGAAGTTAGTTTTTGTTTTAACTGTCAGTCGCAAATACGATCAATGCCTCTGCATTTTTTCTCCAGCCCAAATCTCCCCCTGGCTTCCTCTCTCATTTCCACTCCAAGGGTTTGGGGGCCCACAAGCTCCAGCTCTACCCCCAAGTCATGCCCAGCTTCCCAGCACATCCTGCCTCTCAGGAAATGGTGCCAGCATGCTCCTGGCTGCTCAACTCACATGCCCACTGGGCAGCTGCAGCACCACCACTGCAGCATCACCACCCCCGGAGAGCGGCCGCACCCTCTGGTCCCCTCCATCCAGCAAAGCAGTTGATGGAGAGTAGGCACATCCTAGGCCTGTATCTTCCCTGACAAAGGTCAACTTTGATCTTAGCCTATTGTCTGTTGCATCTAAGATAACATACCTTTGGAATGTCAAGGTAACTTGTAACTTCCCCTTTTTCAGACCCCTTAGGGCACAACCGAGGCACCAGGTGAAAACCACAAATTCCCTCATTGTTATTGTTACCTTCTTTAAAAAATATATATATTGTATTGATTTTTTACAGAGAGGAAGGGAGAGAGATAGAGAGTTAGAAACATGGATCAGCTGCCTCCTGCACACTCCCCACTGGGAATGTGCCCGCAACCAAGGTACATGCCTTTGACCTGAATCGAACCTGGGACCCTTCAGTCCGCAGGCCAATGCTCTATCCATTGTTACCTTCTTAACTGTTGACTTAACTATCCTGCACCCACCTGTGTGAAACAAGCAGGTCTCTATCATTTTACTTTTTTATCCAATCCCGGAGATTTCCCCGATTTGCTTTCTCCCACCTCCCTAATCTATCAGCAATGGATTTCATGGCACCCACTTCCTTCCTTTGATGGTAATTAAAAACAAAAGCAAACAGGTGATGCCCTGATCTGTTTGGCTCAGTGGATAGAGCGTCATCTGCGGACTGAAAGGTCCCGGGTTCGATTCCAGTCAGGGGCATGTATCTTGGTTGCAGGCACATTCCCAGTGGGGAGTGTGCAGGAGGCAGCTGATCAATGTTTCTCTCTCATCGATGTTTCTAACTCTCTATCTCTCTCCCTTCCTCTCTGTAAAAAATCAATAAAATATATTTAAAAAACAAACAAAGTAACTAACTAACAGGTGAGAAAAAACGCCATTCTCTAGATTCTTCCAGGACATTATCTCAATACCTTGAGGTTCTGCTTCCTGCCAATTGTCAACAGTTTCGCTCAAATAAACTCACAAAAATCTTTACGGGTTTGAATGTTCCTTATGTGAATGTTACTATTCTCAGTGTCATCTGTGGATGTTGTGAGAGATTTCTTTGTTGCCATGCACACAGGGTCACAGCACCTGGGAGCAGACTGAGACGCCCACTCCTGACAGTTAAGGTAGCTGTTGGGCTTTCTCTACCCTTCCCCTGCGCTCCATACGCCCCAGGCTCTCACCCTCCCAGGGGTCCAGTAAGCCACCTCACCCAGTTTTCAGTGGACTGCCTACATCCAGCCTCCTGCCCACCGGTTACTCTAACCTTCACAGGAGAGATATATATCCCCTACCCTCTGCTCTGGCTCATTGGTGGCATTTTGGGGCTCAGCCCATCTGGTTTCCACTAATAAATTCATAATTTTTTTTTTTTTTTAACCACTTTTGGCCTCCTGCAATCCTCCTTTGGTGACCCTAACATTTGGTGCTGAAACCTGGGAAGGTTCCACAGAAAAGGGGAGCCATCGCCCCATCTTGGGCTACTAGGAGACCAGGAGGCAGCAGCAGCTCATCCTGGTTTTACCTCCGAATTCTACTCGAGCGACATGAGAGCCAGCCTCAGTTAGGCCTCCCTCCCTATGGGCCTTCCCCAACCAGTTAAGGAGGATGCTGGATGGAGAACCTCTCCTTCCCATTGCTGACCCTGCCCTCAACACTGGCTCAGTTCATCTCCACTAAGTAGCAATTGGATCGCTCTTCAGGATTTCCTTTTTTTTCTTTCTATGTTTATAAAAGGAATCTGAAATTTATTTTTTATTTTATTTTTTAGTTAATCCTCATCCGAGGATATTTTTCCGTTGATTTTTAGGGAGAGCGGAAGAGAGAGGAGAGACAGAGAGAAACATCGATGTGAGAGGAACATTGACTGGTTGCTTCCTGCGCCAGCCCTTACCAGGGGAGGAGCCTGCAACCAAGGTATGCACCCTTGACTGATCAGAATTAAACCCAGGGCCCTTTGGTTCAAAGTCTGATGCTTTATCCACTGAGCCAAACCGGCGAGGGCAAGGATTTCTGATTTGCTGTTTTCCTTCTCAGACAAAGACCTCTCCAGTCTGGCCTCACCCAGGTCCCACAGTCTTCCTCATCATGGGGACACCCACCACTCATAGCAGACTGTCTCCTCTCTCCGGAGCCTGACTAGATGTCGGGGACACCCTCTCTCTAGCTTCCTGGGTCTCCCTTTGTTGCTTACCTCCTCTTCCTAATTAAGACCATGGGGAATTCTTTTTCTGCCTCCCCCCCCCCAAAAAAAAAACCACACTCCTTTGAGATGTCTCCCCCACAATCTAAATACACTTGACCTTTCCATGGAGGTCAGGCCGAAGCACCTTACTTTCTACTGTAATACTGCCTGGCCACAGTGTAATTTAGACAGTGATTCACACTGGCCTGAGAATGGAACTTTCCATGTTAACATTCTCCGGAACTTAGACAATTTCTGTCACAGTAACGGGAAATGACCCAAGATCCCTGGTGTCCAGGGATGTTCACACACTGTAATCGTCCTTCTCTCTGTGAAACCTGCTCTAACAAATCCCACTTCTCCTCTCAAAGCCTCTGCCCACCCTGGACCTTTCCATCCCTCCCCGACCTGCCAGCTTCCCAGACCCCCTCTTCGACCCTTCCGATCACTGGATTCTTCGTTCCCCTCCGGGTCCTGTGAACCCATCTCCTTAAGTCCCTCCTCCAACGGCCCCCCTGTCTTTGGACTCCACCTCTTCATCCACCCCTTCAACCTTCTTACCAAGCCCAGAGGAGAAGGAGTGCATCTGGCTAGCAGCTTAGGACATGGCAGTGCCCTCCATGGAGAGGATGTGGGTTGGGACTATCAGGTTGCTTCTCCAGGGCACCGCTCTGTAGCCATATGATCGCCTGTCTCATTGTCGGACTCAAATAGGCTGCCCATAGGGCTGTCAACTATGACAAACTTAATGAAATTACTCAGGGTCCTGACAAAAACCCAGCTCTCTTCCTCTTGTGCCTCACAGAGCCCTTACAGAAACTTACCGCCTTAGACCCCACTTCTCCAGAGGGAACCCTTCTTCTTCTTCTTTAATATATTTTATTGATTTTTTACAGAGAGGAAGGGAGAGGGACAGAGAGCTAGAAACATCGATGAGAGAGAAACATCGATTGGATCAGCTGCCTCCCGCATAATCCCCACTGGGGATGTGCCCGCAACCAAGGTACATGCCCTTGACAGGATCGAACCTGGGACCTTTCAGTCCACAGACCAACGCTCTATCCACTGAGCCAAACCAGTCAGGGCGGGAACCCTTCTTCTGAACATCCATTTTATATCCCAATTAGCACCCCCCACACACACACATATGCTGCAAACTTTGAAAAATAGACACAGGGCCACAAACCCCTCAAAAAGACCTCATTAACCTGGCCTTTAAGGTTTTTATTTGTTTTTAAATATATTTTATTGATTTCAGAGAGGAAGGGAGAGGGAGAGATTGAAACATCAATGAGAAAGAATCATTGACTGGCTGCCTCCTGCACACCCGCTACTGGGGATTGAGTCTGCAACACAGGCAAGTGCCCTTGACTGGAATGAAACCTGAGACCCTTCAGTCCGCAGGCTGACGCTCTATCCACTGAGCCAAACCAGCCAGGGCTAAGGTCTTTAATAATAGAGACGAGGAGACCCAAATCCAAAAACAAAGGCAAGATCAGGCCAAGGCTGAGGCCCAGACGGAGGCCTATGAGCTCCTAGCCACCGCTCTCACGAACCCCAAAGTGTTGGTCCTCCAACCCAGGGTAAGTCAGGGGGATGCTTCCCATGCAGCAAGGAAGTGTTGTAGACATTAGACATGAGTGGAGCAAGGACGATGGGCCAGGCACGAAGGTCACCAGGGTGGGACACCCTGACACCTAGTGATGAGAAGGAACTGGTGGAGCAGATATTGGAGATATTCAAGACCTTGCCCCCAGGACCTGTCTCCACCCTAGAGTGCCTCTGGTCATGCAGGTGGGATTCTCCTGACCTTTTCTCTGGCGTGTGGTTAGTCTTCTGGTAGACCCTCACCTGTAGGGGAGAACAGTGTGGGGTGGAGGTGCTGGAGGAAAGCCCCATCTAACTTCCATGCAAGGACAGAAGGTGACAGGACAGGCCCCACAGGTCAGTGTGAAGAAGGAAGCAGTTACTTCCCCTCGGACGGTGTAAAGGGAGTCCTAGCCCACTCCCCGGGCAGCTCAATTTCTCTTCAAGTGTATTTTCTCTTTGCTGGCGCAAATACATTTTCTTTAGTGAGTTTGGGTCTTGGCTCTGAATTCTCTTCTTAGCCAGAACTCAAATACCAAGGTTGCTGAACCCAGATTTGGTCTGACCCCACCGGTCAGACACCTGTGCCTACAACAAGACACTGGGCCAAGTCCCGCCCACACCCCGCCTGGGCCCTGCCCAAGGTGCGGAAGGGAAGGCCCCAGGAAATTAGGCTGTAGTCTGGACCCTCCAGGTCAGACCTCAGCCAGTCCAGCAAGGACACACTCTGGATCCGGTTTGGAACGCCCAGACCTCCTGGAATTGGCCAGGCCCTGACAGGGTCCCCCACTTACATCACCATGACAGAGCCTCAGGTGACGATTGCGGTGGCAGGTAAGCCAATCTCCTTTTCAATTGACATTGAGGACACTTATTCTGCCCTCACATTTGCTGAGACCCTTGTCCCTTCCTCAGTCTGTTATCGGGGTTCACAGATTAGTCTCCTAGCCATTAGCCACATCACCTCTACACTGTCTTACTAGATAGCCCTTTGGGATGCATACTCACCAACTGGGAGAAATTTGACCCTGAATTCCTCAAGAAAAAGAGACTCATATGCACCGTGCGTGGGTTGGCCCCAACACAAATTGGGCAATGGAGAGGCTTGGCCAGCTAATGGCAACCAAAAGTTTAATGCTATCCTGCCTGCAGCTAGACCTGCTTTCCCATCCCCAGGAAAGCGAACGGAGAATGAGATCTCAGGTCAGTGTGTCGTTTCCATACACGCCAACCGTGTGCTAGCTTGTAAACTACATCTCGCTGTAATCGCTGTAGAGGTTGAAAGAAAAATATACCCAAATGGAAAGAAATCTTTCAAAAAAGGGTGAATGAATTTGTTAGCCCTTTGCCAACATTTGCCAGTCCTCAAGGTATCAAAAAAAAAAACCAAAAAACGACTGTCCTTGTTTACAAATAGTCTTTACAAGGCCAGAGGTGTGGCTCCAGAAACAATTCAAGCCACCAAATCCTTTTATCTTTCCCCAAACCTACCCTATTCAGCTCAAAATGCTTATAGATAATTGACTTTGCAAAGCCAAAGTCCTTGGACATTTGAAATGTAAATACCTGGTAAAAAAAAACAACACCCTCTTATCTAGGACATCTTTTCAAAATGCAAGTTCTTAGGAGGTAACCCTTATTGAAAGGGGAATAAAAAACAAAAACCTTAGCCATGTGAGCTGATCAAGTTAGCGTCTCTTTTCCATACATGCATGACTCATTTCAGCTGTTAAGCATTGATTGCTAGGCAAGTCTTGAGTTTACCTACTTTGGTGTCAATACAAAAAGCTATAAGATGGATTTGGAACTGCTAATGGAATGTCTCTGTGGTTTGTTGAAGGTGTGTCTTTTGTCTTCTCTCTTTTTTAAAATCCTCACCTGAGGATATTTTTTCCATTGATTTTTAGAGGGAGTGGAAGAGAAAGGGGGAAGACAGAGAGAAACATCAATGTGAGAGAAACACACGTCGGGCCTCCTGCACAGCCCTGACCAGGACCTGAGCCGGGGAGGACTCTGCAACCAAGGTACGTGCCCTGGACTGGAATCAAACCCAGGACCTTTCCATCCACAGAACAACGTTCTATCCGCTGAGCCAGACCAGCTAGGGCAAAGGTGTGTTTGTGGAAACTGAGTATGTTTAAGTAAAAATCGAGGTTTCTAAGAATTAAGAATTCTAATTAAACTGGAAAGAAGTTGTATGGTTTTGATACTAAAAGGCACGAGGCATGGAAATATATACATAGTACATGCAATAAACATTAATATTTCAGGAAAAATAATTTTAAATATAATTATTATGGGGCAACCCGCAAGAGATGACCACCAGAGCCAAGTGGTGGAATTCAGGAGCCTTTATTTGCCGGCCAGTGACTGCGGCCCGTCCTGCTCACAGGGAGCCTCAGAACTGCAGTCCCGATCAGGTATTCGGCTAGCCTTTTTTAAAAAAAATTATTTTATTAACCTTTGGTCCAGAATACGTTTTTTTAAAGAATATATTTTATTGATTTTTTTTACAGAGAGGAAGGGAGAGAGATAGAGAGCTAGAAACATTGATGAGAGAGAAACATCCATCAGCTGCCTCCTGCACACTCCCTACTGGGGATGTGCCCACAACCAAGGTACATGCCCTTGACCGAATCGAACCTGGGACCCTTCAGTCTGCAGGCCGACGCTCTATCCACTGAGCCAAACCAGCTAGGGCCAGAATACGTTTTTTTTAAAAATATATCTTATTGATTTTTTACAGAGAGGAAGGGAGAAGGATAGAGAGTTAGAAACATCGGATCGGCTGCCTCCCGCACACCTCCCTCTGCGGATGTGCCCGCAACCAAGGCACATGGCCTTGACCGGAATCGAACCTGGGACCCTTCAGTCCGAAAGCCAACGCTCTATCCACTGAGCCACACCGGTCAGGGCTCAGCGAGCCTTTTATTTGCACAAATCACAAAGCACCGTTGCTGGCTGTTTCTTAGAATTGGCAGAGGGAACAATTCAAAAGGGGAGTGAGAGTTAAGCCTGGCTAGAGCATGTCCGACTACACCCTTGATTTCTTCAAGTTCAATTTTAAGCAATTAGCAGTTAAACAGTTACTTCTTTGATTTTAATCTATCTTAGCCTTTGTTTTCTAAGTTTTCTATTCTACTATATAATAATATTACCAAAACTGTACTAACACAGTATATCACAAAAGTTGTAGGAAATATTAAAAACCTGCAAATAACACGATTACTTCTATTATGTTCTAAAATATTTTTTCTCTATTTTGGTTCATCAGTTTATGTTGTTTATTATATTCCACACATGAGTGAGATCATGTGATATTTATCTTTCTGACTGGCTTATTTCGCTTAGCATAATGCTCTCCAGGTCCATCCATGCTGCTGCAAATGGTAGGAGTTCCTTCTTTTTGACAGCAGCATAGTATTCCATTGTGTAGATGTACCACAGTTTTCTAATCCATTCATCTACTGATGGGCACTTGGGCTGTTTCCAAATCTTTGCTATGGTGAATTGTGCTGCTATAAACATAGGGATGCACATATCCTTTCTGATTGGTGTTTCTGGTTTCTTGGGATATATTCCTAGAGGTGGTTAAATGGGAGTTCCATTTTTTAATTTTTTGAGGAAACTCCATACTGTTTTCCACAGTGGCTGCACCAGTCTGCATTCTCACCAGCAGTGCAAGAGTGTTCAATTTTCTTCACATCCTCGCCAGCACTTGTTATTTGTGGAAATATATTTTGAAGAAAAAAGAAAGTGAATTATCTAAAACTGGTTGTTTGTGAGTGGGTAAGAACAGTTTGTAAAAGTTATAGAAGGTTGGAAAACAATACTAATAGGAAGTGATACAAATGCACAGGCAAGTAAGCCAGGACATGCAGAATGGGCAAGCTGAGACAAATAGTTAAACAACAGTTTGCATTCATCCAATGAATTCTACCTTTCCTAAACCAAGGACACTTAAGAGTAAATGATTTGCATTTTTCCTCCCCACCCATAGGGTAAATAGCTTAAACCACCCTCCTCAGGTAGACAGATAGCAGAAATCCAATTAGTGCCATTTGCCAACTACAGCCAAGGATAAATGGAGAGAATAAACCTCATTTTGGTAGCTATAATAATAAAAGGGTAATATGCTAATTAGATGAAAGTCCTTCTGGACAAAGCCAGGGCTGCTAGGGAAGCGGGGGTCCTGGGTGCCTGCCAGTAGCCAGAGCAAAGCCTGGGTCCCAGGCACCAGAGGGAAGCCAGTGCTGGCAGCCAGAGGAAGAAAGGCCTACTCTTGCATGAATTTTGTGCCTTGGCCCTCTAGTAAAGCATAAAGCTGATGAATAATATTGAGATCTTCTCAATATTTATTTAAATATATTTTTATTGGTTTCAGAGAGGAAGGGAGAGGGAGAAAGAGAAACATCAATGATGAGAGAGAATCATTGATCTGCTGCCTCCTGCACGCCCCCCACTGGGGATCGAGCCCACAACCCAGGCATGTGCCTTTGGCTATAATTGAACCCACAACCTTTCACTCCCTAGGCCAACACTCTGTCCACTGAACCAAACCAGCTAGGGCTTCAGTCTTTAAAAGACCCTTGCTAGCATGTGCTCTCGTAAATAATAAATTTAATTAAATAAATTAAAAAATAAAAATAAGCTAATACAGTTAAAATTTGGTTCTTTTCTACACTGTTAAAAGGATAAAGATTTTACTCTTGCTTTCCAAATATAAGAAGACATTTTTAAAGCACTTTGGTAAATTATATATATTTCTTCCTACCCCTCCAGAATTTGGCAATTTTTGTTTGTTTGTTGGAATTTGGCAATTCTTAATGACTGATTCGTGGCAATATATTTCTTTCCATGAATTCAATAAGACCAGCTTGCAACTGTAGTTTTATTAATCAAGACTTTGGCTGGCATGTTACGTCTGAAAGATATGTCTGACTCTGGATGTCAAAAACGACTTTGAAGGCAATGACAGCCCCTTGGAGAAAGCCTGGTAGTTTGCTTGGTCACATAGTTCATGGAAATCTTTCCAGGAAGGTGCTTTCCTGAAAGATGGCAAGAAAGTAACCTCAAGACATATTGGGAACCTCAAGAACTTGAGGAATTCACCAAGTCTATAGGTATTGCAGGAAAACCTGACGGCAACTAGGTGGCTCAGTTTCTTTGCCTTGAGGGGCTAATTAAAGCTCAATCAGGAGATTCCAGCAAAGGAAAAAAATTTAAAAACTTATACAATCAATTGCTGTACTTATTGTGTTTATGCAAATAACCAGGCCAAATGGAAACTAAACTTTTTTTTTTTTTTACAGAGAGGAAGGGAGAAGGATAGAGAGTTAGAAACATCAATGAGAGAGAAACATTGATCAGCTGCCTCCTGTACACCTCCCACTGGGGATGTGCCCACAACCAAGGTATATGCCCTTGACTGGAATCGAACCTGGGACCTTTCAGTTCACAGGCCGACGCTCTATCCACCGAGCCAAACCAGTTAGGGCAGGAAACTAAACTTAATACAGTAAATAAATTGGTCTTAATGTGACTCTAATAACATTGAAGGTGGTTTTTAGGGGGAATATTGTGTTTCAAAGGACTTTAATACACAGTTGTTGATGTTAGACTCTAATTCAATTGTCTCCAAAGTTTTATTTTTCACCTATAAATTAAACTGGATTCTAAAGTTATCTAGTTTTCTTAAATATTTGGCTACAACCCTCCAAACTAATGTATCCTTCCACCAGACCATTTGTCATAATTCTTATTGTTCTAGCTTTTGTCCCAGTAATAAAACACTTTGTCTCCCCCAGTTAACAAGCCCTACTTGTACTCAGGAAATACCCCCCTAGACATCATCACTAACTCTTTTTGTGCCCAGGCCTCATTGTCCCTCAGACAGAGAGCAAGGATTTTTGACTCTGAAGGAAAACGTCACCCCCTTTCAGCAGGAAGCAGCTATAAAAGAGTCCCAATGCCCCCTTTTTTCTAAAAGAATTCAGTGTCAAAAATCTTTGAGAAGGTAAATGTTAGCCAGACCCCCAGATTGCTGGGGGGCGGGGGGCTGGAATGTTAGGCACATTCTCTGCTTTTCCTCTGCAGTCCATTATGCCCGCCTGGGGCTCTACCCTCCCTGCGGTTTTACTATTATTCTCATTACAGCTTGTGAAAGACATGATGAACAGCTTTCAGTTTCCAGGAAACCACCTCACCTGGTTTTCAGTGGACTGCCTACATGGCGACCCTAGAACTAACTCTCATAGAGACAGCACAGAATGTAAAGAGGTACAAGAGAAAGAGGGGGAGGTATCAGAAAGGAGAGGAAGGAGAAGAAACTGACAATGGACCAAGAGAGGAAGGGAGACATAAAAGGAGGAAGATAAAGCAATGGAATACAGTGCATAAATTTTGTGCACCAGGCCTCTAGTATGGATATAAGTTCTTTGGTTAATCTTTTCCAGATCCATCTTTTTTATAGCTGCGTAGTATTCCATTGTATAAATGTATCACAGCTTTTTTTTATCCACTTATCTACTGATGGGCACTTGGGCTGTTTCCAGATCTTAACTATTATAAATAGCGCTGGTATTAATACAGGGGTGCATACATTCTTTCTGATGGGTGTTGTGGGTTTCTCAGGATATATTCCTGGAAGTGGGATCACTGAGTCTAATGCCAGTTCCATTATTATTTTTTTGAGGAGAGTCAATGCTGTTTTCCATAGTGGCTGCACCAGTCTTCATTCCCACCAGCAGTGCACTTTTTTCCATTTCCTTGCCAGCACTTGTTGGTTGATTTCTTGATGGCAGCTATTGTGGTTGGTGTGAGGTGATATCACATTGTAGTTATTTATTTATCTATTGTTTTTATAAAATATATGTTTTCTATTGATTTCAGCGAGGAAGGGAGAAGGAGAGAAATAGAAACACCAATGATGAGAGAGAATCATTGATCAGCTGCCTCCTGAACAGCCTTGATTGGGGATCTAGTCCACAACCCAGGCATGTGCAGTGACCAGAATCAAACTGTGACCTGGTTCATATGTCAATGCTCAACCAATGAGCAACATTGATTGGGCTCTTATTTTTTTTCCAGTTTCTTTTGTTCATTAGATTCCACATGTAAGTGAGATCATATGGTATTTGACTTTCTACAACTGGCTTATTTCATTTAGCATGATACTCTCCAGGTCCCTCCATGCTGTCTCAAAAGGTAACAGATCCATCTTTTTTATAGCTGCATAGTATTCCACGGTGTAAATGTACCACAGCTTTTTTTTAAATAAATCTTTATTGTTCAGATTATTACAGATG
Source organism: Murina feae (assembly GCA_004026665.1). Taxonomy (NCBI): domain Eukaryota; kingdom Metazoa; phylum Chordata; class Mammalia; order Chiroptera; family Vespertilionidae; genus Murina; species Murina feae. Next base: position 316 of record PVJC01025058.1, on the reverse strand, counting down.
TTCCTTTTTTTTTTAAAACCCCCATAGTTCCCCTCCACCTGGTTCCCCCCTCCACCCTGTGCCCTTACCCCCACCCGTCTTTGTCCATAGATGTAAGATTTTTGTCCAGTCTCTTCCCATACCCCTCACACCCCCTTCCCCCTGAGAATTGTCAGTCCATTCCCTTTCTATGCCCTTACTTCTATTCTATTCACCAGTTTATTCTGTTCATCAGATATTTTTATTGACTTAATTGTTATATTTCCTGGTTGATAGGTATTTGTTGTCCCTTTGTTGTTCATAGTTTTTATCTTTACCTGTTTCTTCTTCTTCCTCT
>PVJC01025057.1:0-25025 GCA_004026665.1 Murina feae | reverse complement strand
CTTATACAATATCCTTTTGAAGGGTCTCCAATACAAATAGAATTTCAGTATGAACAATTTTCATTCTTTATTATTTTCCACTCTTACATTCTATTTTCTCCTCAAAAAAGCAGTGGTTTTAATTTCAATATTGGATGACCATCATTGCTTTGTGCCTAAAAATCTTACAATATTGTTTTCTAGCAAAATTATATAACAATTTTATGTTGCAAAATCTGGTAGATTATTTTGCAGTTCTTTGTGGCATAGAGCAGAATTGTTTTTAAAAATAATTTTAGAAATTAAGAAATTTTATACATTTTTTCTATTAATACTTATACTAAAACTTCTTTTAAAAACTTTCCAGATCAAGAAAGATATTGAAAATGTAAATAAACAATATAAATCAAATTTAAATCAACTTTCTATTCAACACTTTATTTTAATTTGGAGGTACTTAGCATAGAGGACAATAAGCAAAGTCATAAGTTTCTAGTGAAAAATATTGTTTGCAAGGATTCATGAAATTGAAGAAACAAACTGAATTTAAGAAATGTCAGAAATACACTGACACACTTTTTAATGATCCTCAACTTTTCAGAATTTATGAATTATTATTTAGGCACTTTGCTTTCATCTTTCCTTGATCAAATTGATAGGATGGACATTTTACAACATAGCTATCTTCTGTTGGAAGATTAGTAGAAAACAGTAGATAGAAAGTTAAATACATCCTATCTAATAAAGAGGTAATATGCAAACTGACCATCACTCCAACACACTAAATGGCTGCCCCCATGTGGACACAAGATGGCCGGCAGGGGAGGGCAGTTTGGGGTGACTTGGCAGGCAGGGGAGGACAGTTGGGGGCAATCAGGCTGGCAAGGGAGCAGTAAGGCATTGATCAGGTTGACAGGGGAGTAGTTATGGGATGATCATGCTGGCAGGCAGAAATAGTTAAGGGGTGACCAGGCAGGCAAACTGGCAAGAGGTTGAGAGCCAGCAGTCTTGGATTGTGAGAGGAATGTCCAACTGCCAGTGGGATTGGGCCTAAATGGGCAGTCGGACATCCCTCAATGGGTTCCAGATTGAAGAGGGTGCAGGCTGGGCTGAGGGACAGTAACCCGCCCCCTCCGTCCCCACCCCCACCCCCCGTGCACAAAATTTGTGCACTGGAACACTAGTTAATAATAGTTAAAATTTTTGAGACATATGAATAATCACTCATCACCTCTAATAGCTATATTATCCTTTTATTCAGAATCCCCTTCATATAAACTTTTTATAAGCTTCATATAAACTTCATAAAATCTGCCAAATATGGGTATATTTGGTACTATATAGTATAAGAGTGGAACTAGGCAACAAAAGAGGGTCTAGGCAATTCCACTGCTAAGAAGGCAAAATGTTTATTCCTACTGTCTACTTGAATCTACTTGACACTTGTTTGTTATAGTATGCCTTTGAGAATTACCGATGATAGATATACTTTCCTAGAGTAAAGTGAAATATTTGGTGAAGCATACTGAAAAGCATCATACACTATATACTTCACCAAAAATGCTTGAAGCAAAGGTGGATAATCACTTTAGAGATTAGAGACTCAGTGGCTACTGGTTTCTAAATCTTTTGCAGAAATCCCTACCTGGTTAGTTATTGCCAAAATACTTCCTTTAAAGCATCCTTTGTTTATTAAATGATTGTTTGCTCTAACATGCTAGACAGTCTAGGCTTTGGAATCCTACAATCTGGGTTTTTCAAATGGGACACATATGGGTTTTAAATTTTGTTTTAAATTATGAAATCATAACGAACTTCAAAATCATCATCTCTCAAGAAAGATAAGTATGTGAACTTTGTAAATATTTGTATTTATATACTGAAAAAGCAAATGCAAAATTTTTAACTAGTGGCTGGCATATTAATACAAATTCCACATGGGATAGTTAATGCTAAGTATTGTTATTTTTTTCTCAAATCCGCAGTTCTGGAACTTTTTGCTCTCAAGAACTGTTTTGCAGTATTAAAAATTACTGAGCACTAAAGAACTGTGTTTATGTGGATTACAGCTGTTGATATATCATGAAGTGAAAAAGTATTATATTTATTTAATTCATTTGAAATAAAAACTGATGAAATAAATATTAACAAATAGTATTTGCTATGCAGTAACTATATTTCTAAAAACAATTTTAAAAAGACAATCTGCTGTGATAGGTGATGTGTCTTATTTCTTGGAGGTCTACAAGGAAAATCTGCCCTCCCTCAGAGGCACAGTTGGAAAAGGTACAATGAGTTAACCATCTTGTAATGGGTAGATATTCTTTTCTTGATGCCACACAAAAACTGTACAGTTTCCTAAACAGCCACAATCTAGCTAAAGTTAATTGCATGCTAGAGAGAAACTAAACTGAAGCAATATCATAAATATTTCATACTCCGTTGTATTAAAGTCTACTGACCTATCCTACAATGTAAGTGGTTTTTATTGGAAAATATTGATTCACTGATATTTTCAGAACTCCCAAATGCTGACACATTAAATTATTGTATTAGTTTGCTAGGGCTGCCATAACAAAATAAAGCTTAACTATGTGGCTTAAATAACAGAAATTTATTTTCTCATAGTTCTGGAGACTAGACGTCTAAGATCAAAATAAGGGCATGAAAGGTTTCTTCTGATACCTCTCTCGGCTTTTAGATGGCTGTCTTCCTATTTCTGCACATTTCCTTTCCTTTCTGTCTGTGTTTGTGTCCTACACTCATCTTATAGGGACATCAGATGCTGAGGTGGGGTCCATCCTACTGACCTGATTTAACTTTACCTCTTTAAAGATCCTATCTCCACATATCATCATATTCTGAGTTAATGGGGTCTAGGAGTTCAAAATATGAACTTGAAGGGTACACAATTAGGCCCTTAAAATTATCCAGTGTCAAAAATCACATTTGCTAATACTGGCATCAATTTCACCAGAAAAATCTTAAGTATTGTATAGCCATGCTGGAAGGTACAGGTTTTTCAAAATTCTAATTTTGTTTAGAAAGCTTGAATTTTACCGTTAATAATAGAGAGAGTTGGTTGTTTACTTGGAAGACACAAGAACACTTTGATGATTAAAAAAAAAAATTCTGGCCTGGTCAGTGTGGCTCAGTGGTTGAGCATAGACCTTTGAACCAAGAGATCACGATTCAATTCAATATGTCCAGGTTGTGGCCTCCATCCCCATTGTGCAGAATGCAGGAGGCAGCCAATCAATGATTCTCTCTCATCACTGATGCTTCTATCTCTCTCTCCTTCTTTCTTTCTCCTAAGTGCAGGCTACTAACCACTGGCCTGCCTGCCTGCCTGATTGCTCCTAACCACTCACCTGCCTTTATGATCGCCCCTAACCACCTCTGCCTCGGCCCCCACCACAGAGGCTTTGTCCGGAAGGAATCCAGAATGACATGACATTAGGAAGGTCATTTGGCTGTCCAGTCTAATTAGCATATTACACTTTTATTATTATAGATTAGGCAACCAAGTCTATGTTTTATTTTTGTGTCTCACCATCACAGATCCCTAGCTATGGTTTTTTTTTTTCAGTTCTTAGGAAGTTCCTGAAATATTTTTTAATGATTAGACAAGATAGGTAGTTACCAGTATTTCTCTCGTTATTAAGGTTCCCTCCCTCCCTTCTTTCCTTCCTTCCTTCCTTCCTTCCTTCCTTCCTTCCTTCCTTCCTTCCTTCCTTCCTTCCTTCCTTCCTTTCTTCTTTTACCTTCCTTCCTCCCTCCCTCCCTTCCTCATTCCCTTCCTTCCCTTCCTTCCTTCTTTCCTCCCCTCCCCTCCTTCTTTCCTTCTCTATTTAGTTTGCTCAATTTCATCTTTATTGACAAATGCTATTAATTTTATAAACGTATTCACTGAAATATCTTCTTAAAAGGCAACATGACATAAAAGGCTTTTAATTAATGAGATTAAGATTAAACATCTTGCTTTCTCACTAATTAAATACCCTCCTTTCAAAGTTACACTCTCTGAGTTTTAGTTTTCTTATCCTGAAATAATATCTGTGTTGTAATTACACTGGGAAACTTGAAACATAGCATACATTTTCTTAAAACTATAAAATATGAAAAGTAATTTAAAAATACTTTTTTTTTTGCATGGGAAATAAAGCTAGTTAAAAATAAAACCTATAACCACATATAAGCTGTGCACCTTTAAGGAAAACTAATAAAATATTTTATTATAGTATATTACTCAACTGTCTTCTTTCATTATATTAATATAACATTTTAGTTACTTTTCTTCTATCATAGCCCTCTCCAAGCATATCAAATACTATATCTCTAAGAACACTCTTATTTCAAAGTACACCTCTGCTTGCTTATTGTACCTAACTTGAAGGATGCCTATATTGTCAAGTTAGACATTATTAAGAAACATGTATTCAAACTTGTTTTTAAAGCCACAGGGAATTCTCTGTCTCTTGAAATATATGAACCAGTGATTTATGGTATTGATTATTTTAGTAAAAGTAAAGGAGAATAAACGTTTTTTTAGTGGGCATAGTACATCAAAGTTAATATCAGTCAAATAAGATGGCCTCCAGGTATTTCCCTCTGGAAGAATTATGAAGGCTTTGTTCTCAAACATTCATGTAACTCTGGATCAAATTGTAACCCACATCAGTCTTTGCTAGTAAACAATTTGCTCTCTCCCTTTTTTAATTGTGAGGGATATACAGAGCCTTTGCTCAGGGTTGGTTTGAAAGCATTAGATAGGTTTGATAAATGAGTATTTAGAAATTTGTTAAAGACTTACTTTGATCTTAAGGGGCAATACTGCATAAAAAATATGATCAAGCCCTAACTGGTTTGGCTCAGTGGGTGGAGCGTCGGCCTGCGGCCTGAAGGGTCCCGGGTTCGATTCTGGTCAAGGGCATGTACCTTGGTTGCAGGCAAATCCCCAGTAGGAGGTGTGAAGGAGGCAGCTGATCGATGTTTCTCTCTTATCGATGTTTCTAACTCTCTATCCCTCTCCCTTCCTCTCTGTAAAAAATCGATAAAATATATTTTAAAAATATATTATCAAGATAAATATATATATTCAGAATAGACTATTTGCCCTGTACATAATGAGTATCACCCTGTGCAATGAAAGGTTGTTCAGTCAGGGTGTGTAAGAAAGACAGTTAGCCTATCTCACACCCATGTTTCTCTTTTTCTTTGTCTCTCTCCATATCCCCTCTAGGCATGTCCTTGGGTGAGGGTTTTTTAAAAATTGTGTGTCATGGCTTTTTAATCTATTTTTAAAACCAGAGCACAGCATAAGGAAATTAAATATAAACCTCTATTTCTAGTAATTTTTTCATTTTAAAAGTTATTAATATCTATCCTTTTGACATATTGGCTAATAAAAAGTCCATATTAACATTTTCCAGAGAAAATTTTACATAAAAAGCTATAAAGGTGGCATTTTCAAAGTACAGATCAGTGTTTTACATTTATTTTTTATATACAGCTCATACCTGTGATTTTAAGTCACTAAATTTTTAAAAGTTACTGTGCATATTTTTAATTCCTGGTTACATCACCATGTTTAATTGTGATTTTGAAAAATTATCATATATAATAATGTAACAAAAAAATGACATGTGTCTTATACAGATGAAGTTGATCAGTATAAGTTCCTCTAAGATAAGCAGAGAGTTCTCAAATGTTTTTGTTTGACTTACTTTATTAATTCATCCTTTAATTCTTTCATCAAACCTATAGCAAATATTTATTGAACAAACTATGTAGAAGTCAATCTCCAAAAAGAATTACAATTAGAACTTGCTTTTTATTTTCTTAAACTGACTTTTTTTACTTTAACTTATTAAGTCACTAATTTTTGATTATGTAAATTCTCAAGTTAATTAATGTACTTGAACATGATGAATCACAGAGCTTTTGGAGAAGTGATTGCCATATTTATATTTAGGAATATGATTTGATATTCTTCTTTTTAAAAGCTATTGCTATTTTAGTGACTTTGAAAACTAAGAAGAGTGCTAATCCACTCTTTATTTAAACATTGTTGGCTTATTGTATCTCTTTCTTTTCTTAGACATTATATTAAATTCATACTATACTTTTTATGGGCCAGGATGCACTTACAAAAACATATTGAAACTGGATTTTACAATTCTGCCCTAAACAGAAATTTATTTGAAGCCCTCTGTATGTAAGTTTCAGAGTAGAGAATAAAAAAGTCAAGCACTGAGAGAATGTATTTCATTATTAATATGTGTGAATTTTATTATCTTGAACAGTCTCATATAAAGTTGCTCATATGTGTGCTTTTAATTTGTAGTGTCTGGCAATTTTTAAAAATTGCTTTTACTTGGGAGTCTAATTTCCTTATAATTTCTGAGTATGAAATGGTAAGGAAGGGAATATTAAAGATTACAAAATGTCATACTGTGTCACATGAGGAAACAAGTTAGGGGCAAAGAGTTTCTCTTATTAGCAAACTTAGGAGCAGATTTGGTTGAGAATGAAATTATTGTTGTTGAAGTAGAGCCAAGAGCATTCTTTAATTGCCCCCTTATCTTTTCTTTGATCATTGTCCAAGACGTATCAGTTATTATATGAAAAATAATTTGATACCTTACTGCTTCTTGGAGTTATTAGTATACTTTTAACCTTATACTAATAAAGTTTTATGCACTTTTTTGCTTATAATTTATTTTCTTGTCTCAAATATTCACTCTATTACAGAAGATGCTCCCATTTTATCAAAGGAGTAGATTTCTCAAAGGCCCTTTACAAAAATCACTTTGATAATTCACTCCCTCTCTCTGATTCCTTCAAGTCAAGTCACATCATTTTTTTTAACTTAAATATTGACATTTTATTCAAGCAATAAAGTTATGTGAATATAAGAGTAAAGAAATACAAACTGAAGTTTTGACAGATTGAAGAGTTAACACATTCTCACATTTCCAAATAGATGCATTAATATGTTAAAATAATCCCCCCCCCCCCTGCTATTACATGATTGACTGCATGGCTTGTGTACAATTGAACATGACTAAGGCTCTTTGAGTCTGAAATAAAGAACAATAAAGATTGGCAATTATTATTATTCAAAATGAAGAATTAGTAGGGGAGTTATCAAAAAGAACATGTAATACTGGAAAGATTGGAACTGCAAGAAGTTTGATATACCTATATATATAAAAGTGACCGTCTGACTGACTGGTACCTATGACACACACTGACTACCAGAGGGCAGATGCTTAATGCACGAGCTGTTAAGCTGCGGTGACTTGGCAGCCGTGGTTCTTGGGTGACGCATCCTGGAACCAGAGAGGAGGAAGCCCGATTCCTTGTGGGGCCACGTGAGTCCACCTTTGGCCTGGGGCACTGCCAGCCCCAAATCTGGTTTACTGCATTCTTGTGCTTGCCTTCCATACCCTGTATAATAGCAACTTTGCAGAGTGCCCTCTTACACTCCAGGACACCTCGGGGGATGGCAGAGAGCTAGTTTTGGCCGTATCCCCACAGTTCAGGCCAAGGGACACCACCTGCCAGAGGGACCCTGCTCATTCCACAGATGCCCTTAGAGCTACGGGGCTGCCCCAGGTGTGGCAGACCAGGGAGGGGCCATGGGAAGTTGGCTTCATGGTGTGTCTGGCCTGTTTCACCCAGTCCTGTCCCACAGGCTACCTGGGACCGCCTGCATTAGTCCCTGCACCAGAGCTAGCGCGGCAAGCTGAAGACCTGAATGTGAGTTTTCTTTTATGCTGACTCCTCGTCCCTACTCCACAGACACCCTTCAAGCTATAGCTTGAATTCTAATTAATTCCTTTCAATGTGCACAAATCTGTGCACTGGGCCACTAGTTTTACTAAATGCATTAATGAGGTCTTGACAAAATTCCAGTCTTGCCATGCAATCTCTATATAGAAGAGCGTAACCAACTGTTAAGACTGAACAACTGGTTGGCCAGTCGCTGTGACACACAATGACCACTAGGGGGCAGATGCTCAATGCAGGATTTGCCCCCTGGTAGTCAGTGTGCTCCCATAGTCTGTACTATGCTTACTTTTCTGTACTTTTCTCATTACCGATGTAACTCTTACTATACCCTGTTGTTTTAGGAACTGGTGTAACTCAGGATTCAGAAAAAGTCATTTGCATGGTCGTAGTTAATTAACATAACTAATATATCAGTGGAAGTAGTTACATATAAAAACATGCTTCTATTAAAGTGATTTACTTTAAATGCATTTCAATGGATGGTTGATGGCAAATTAAAATATTGCCTTGAAGGATAAATAATTGATATAAAAGAAGTGATCTTGACAACATCTCATGAATATGATAAAACAGTATTTCTAAAATATTAATGTACACAAAAATCTATTGGATGGGGCCTGAGATTCTGCATTTCCAACAAGCTTTCAGGTGATGCTGATGCTACTGGTTCCTGGACCACATGAGTAACAAGGATCAAAAAGACTTCTTCATGTGGATCAACTACAAACCCCATTCTAATAAAGTAAATATAAGAATAAAACCAATCCCCTACCCTTAGATCAAGCATAGTATTCAAAAGAAGTTACACAAATACATCACTTAATCGTTTTTAAAGACAGCAAAAAAGTGACTTAGAGAGGTTAAGTGACTTGTCAGGAGCAATCTACTCTAATAAAAGAGTAATATGGAAATTAACTGTCTCTCTGAGATGCCTAAGCCACACCCACCAGCCAAGCCATGCCCACCAGCCAATCAGAGCAGCTGTATGCAAATTAACTCAGCCAAGATGGAGGCCAGCAGCCACGGAGCAAGCAGCAGCGGGGACGGGGTGGGCGGCGGTGGGGGCACCTCAAGCAGGCAGCCTCCAGCAGCAGGACCGCCTCCTCTTGCCTGCCACCATCCAGATCGCAAGCAGGCACCACCAGCAGGCAGGCTCCAGAAGCAGGGCCGTCTCCAGTCACATGCCACCATCTGGATGGCGAGCAGGCACCTGCAGGGCCACCTCCCAGTTGCCTGCAGCCATCAGGATTGCGAGCAGGCACCGCCAGCAGACAGGCCCCCATCAGACAGGCACACACATGTGGCGCCTGCTCTGAGCCTCCTATGAAAATTGGGGCAGGCCCAGGTGGGGACACACACACACTTACACACACACACTTACACACACACACGGGGTGCCTGCTCTCAGCCTCCAGCGGGACACACACACATGGGGAGCCTGCTCTGAGCCTGTGCTGCCAGACTGTGGCCATCAGTAAGACATCCACTGAGGGGTCCTGGACTGTGAGAAGAGGCAGGCTGGGCTGAGGGACCCTGCCCATGCCCCCCCCCCCCGAATCTTAGTGCACCGGGCCCCTAGTATATAATAATTGAAGTGCTATATCTGAAATCCAGGTGTGAATCTCCTAGGTGTGAATGTTTCCCATTATAACATAATTAAGCTCATTTTGAAGCAGAAAATGACTATTATTTTTTGGAAGGGGGTAGTATGAAATAGCAGTTTTATTTTTACTTTCTACAAAGGATGACCTGTGACAGTGTTTATTAAATTCCACTCTAAGAAACTTCACTACATTTTGTGCAGTTATCTGCTATAAGCACATAAATCAAACATTTTCAGTAGTGGTAATACATTCAATTTTTTATCCTTTTACTCTAAAGCAGACATTTTGATCAATCAGTAAAGCATTTGACAGCAATTCTTTGCCTAAACACTTACACAATTGCAAACTCCGAAAGATACAATTTGTAAACTCCCACTAGATTTATCATTTGATGAAGGGCCGATTTTTCACTTCTGGAGTTTGTTATTTCCCGTCTAGACAATTACAGAATGGTATTTTTTTTCTCTTGATAATTTTGCTGATTCTCAATTTTGTTTTCAAACTTTACAAAATGATGCATTGCTTTTTAGCACCATGAAGTTTATGGAGTAAAACATTTCTAAATTAATTTCCAGGATCCCTATAGAAGTCTTGTTCATTCTTTATTTTTAAACCTTTATGCCTAAATCCTTTATTCTTCCCCACCAGAGTACATTGTTATCATTTCAGATTCTTTTTGCAATTTATACTAAGTTTTTGATGATATTTGTACTTAAGACCAGTCAGACTAATGTTAGTTACTTAAAACCAGAATATTTGGAGGGGTGCATAATATTATCTTTTCTCCAGTGATATAAAAATGGTCATATCCTATTAATACATTATATTAAATATAAAATATATAAATATTTGTGCTTCTTTTCCAAAAGATTTATAAGTCTAACAATACATTTATTTAAAAAAATCACTTTTTAAAAATTTTGATGACATAACCTAAAAAAAGTACTTCACTGTACCAAGAAGGCAGGAATGACTTGATGCCATTGTTAGACTCAGTGGAGCAGTAAAGAGTAGTTTCTTAGATTTGAATGGTGCCAGAGCATAACTCCAGATAGAAGTTGTTCACATATTTACATAATACTTCCTTTTATAACTGCATAAATTTATATATATTAGAAAGAGGTGATGCTGTTTAATTACATGGCTGGTTTAAAATACACGGACACCTTCTTTAGATGGTGTACATTTGTCATGCCCCTCACAGAGATATCTGCTGCTTAGTTCCATTCAGTCTACCTTTGCTACTCATCACTAAAGGAAACACACTTTTTTTTAATATAGATTGATAAATAAACATCCTTTCTTTATAGTTAAGCTTAATTTAGGCCTATAATTAGTGCATTTGCTTTCTCATATAAGAACTGTAATGAGTGCCCCAGTTCTTTTCTCAAAGCTGTATGATATTATAAAAGAATATCAAAGCACGTAGGAGTTTAAGAAAACTTTATATAAAATGTCAGTTGCTTTAACATAAATTTTGTCTTATGATAAAATGATAATATTCTATTTTAGCAAGTCTGAAAATAGATGAAATACAATTAAAAGAGAAATGTGAACTTTTTTTGAATGACAGCTCCACAGTGAACTGACTGCTGCACAGCGCCGTGTAGTAATGCTTGTAAGAGCAATATCTTTGGGTGGTGTTACTCAGTTATCTATGGAATGCTAATTGTGTTTTAAAGAGGAAACCAATTAAATGTAGTTTACACATCATTATTCTCAATTTGTGTTTGTATTTCATAAATTAATCTGCATGTAATTCAGATTAATATCCCTATAAAAAAGAAAAATATATATTTTATTACTTTCTAATAACTAAATTGATTTTGAATTGCAATTAAAATAGAATTTTTATATAAAATTTACTACTTTTTCAAACATTATCTCATAAGGCTCTAATGAAATAAGAAATGTATATATTTGTATATGATTATAAGATACATGTTAAGCCCAACTATCTAGGACTTTTAAAAAATTATAGTTGAATTTCCATGACATAAATTCAAATGTTGGCAATTTTTCAAGATAGAATTTTAAAATAAAGAAACATATTTCTTATTTTTCAGATAGTTGCATTAACATTTCCCATATTTATTAAAATAAATTTTACTATCTGATATACATGCCTATACTAATGGGATAATATTAAAAATATTCAACAACCAGAATGGTATAAACTTTTACTAATCAGAATAGACAATAGACTCTCTGAACAGAGAATGGGCAACTTTTTAAGATTGAACAGCTTTTCGGGATTGAATGCAACCCTGTCTTCATGGAAATTATTACTTTAGAATGTCTTAGCCTAATTCTGGAGAAAGCTAATGGAAAATCAGTTTCTTTGTTAATTTTGTTCATTGTAAGCTCATGAACCAACTGCATGTGGTTGCTGTTCATATTTTTACACTTCCTCTTGGACTTATCTATCTTGCAAAAAACCTTATTACATTTGGCTCAAACTTCTTAATGTACAACTTTGAAATTCTTAAGAGTGTTATTGCCTATTCAAGAAAAGTACTGTTATTGTCATCTCTATGTTTCTAATGAGCAAACTAATGTACAGAACACTTGAGTGACTTGCCCAAGGTCACATGGCTAATAAATAGGGAAGCTGGACTTTGACCCTACTTGGTGTGGCACGAGTGTCTCTAATCTTACTATTTTGCAATTTTGACTCTCTGCCTTTAAATACCTAGAAATTTGATTGATGCCTCAAAACTGGAAACAATAGGAAATAAGACCTCCACATTATAAATGGAGTTTTAAGTTGTATCCAAGTTGGATTACTAAAATAGCAAACACAATTCACCCATGTCCACAATCTACTCTAATAAAAGTGTAATATTAAAGTTAACGTTTCTCTGGGATGCCTAAGCCACGCCCACCAGCCAAAGCCATGCCCATCATCCAATCAGAGCTATATGCAAATTAACTCAACCAAGATGGAGGCTGGCAGCTAGGGAGTGAGCAGTGTCAGGTGTGGCCGGGCGGGAGTGGCACACAATGGTGGGGGCGGGGCAGTGGCGGGAGCATGGCAGCGGGGGCGGGGTGGGCAACGGGGTGAGAAGTGGTCGATCTGCAGCTCCAAGTCGGAGCCCAGGCCCAGGTCGGCCACAGGCGCCGTGTGCCCAGTCACCCAGAGCAGCAGCAGGAGCAGCGGTGGCTGCAGCGGTGGGGGTCACCAGCTCCTGGCCCTTAATGCCATCGGGGGGCAGTGAGGAGAGGAGTGGGGGTTCAGACGCAGAGACAGCGGGGGCGCACAGAGCTCTGGTAGCGGCATTTGCAAACTTGGAAATGAATCCCAGACCTCCCCAGGCCACAGCCACCACTCCCTGGGCCTCGTACCAACTATAATTTCCCACCTTATTTCTTCTGTCCTCTTCTAATAAACAACAGAACAGGAGAAAAACTAAGGCTTTCTTATCCTAGGAGAAAAATGATGAGATGCTGGGTGTTATCCTTAACTATTGGGAAGACACTTAATAATCCTATTTGTTGAGACAACATTCTGGAGTTCTCCTGCTTGATATTTAAAAGTACCAGATTAAGACATTCTGTTTAAGTAAATTAAGCCAGCACTCATTCAACAAATAGGTACTAAGTCCACAACTGGGCCTGGTAGTAAGCATTAGAGATATGGTGATAAACAAACAAACAAAAAGGTCTCTACACATTTACGCAGCTCTGGTTTTCCAATCAACAAGTCGCGCACATAAAGAAGATTGGTCTGTCTATGATGTTATCACCAACCAAATTTGCAGAAATCCCAAGCAATTTGATGATGGTTACAAGATACAGTCCCTTTACAATGCGCTCAATCTAGCAAATGAAAGAAAATGAAAGAATAACAATACAAGAAAATACTTGCTAAATGAAAACCAAAAATTAGCCAGTGACCTCCGAGGAAAGTGATTTTTGAAGCCATGGATTTTGATTGAGCTCAGAAGATATGGCTGACAGGAGAGAAGACAATCCTGATAAGAGAAAGGCAGAAAGCAAAAGCATGGAAAGCAAATTGCCAGGAAATGATTAGAGTCTTTTGAGAAACAGAATGAGAAGAAATATTTGGGGAGAAAATAGAAAGAAATCTTAGAGAGAGGTGCATGGGCCAGAACATGGATAGTCTCAAACAAATCAAAAGTCCCATTTTTCTGGGAAGGAGGGAACTTCTGAGAGCAGAATAGATAACAGGTAGAAAAATGTTTATCTGAGTGTTTTCATACGGCTCTGGGGCCAAGGGATAAGATGAACAAAATTAATGGAGAATGAATCTGTATTACATTTCTGTATCTTTAATGTGTTTCTTTAAAGACTGAAGTGCAGACTCCACTTTTTAAAAAGTGTTTTTATTGATTTTTAGAGAGAGAAAGGAAGGGAGAGGGATAGAAGATAGAAACATCGATGAGAAAGAAACATCTATCGGCTACCTCCTGCACCTATTGGGGATTGAACCTGCAACCTGGGTATGTTCCCTGACTAGAAATTCACTGGTGACCTCTTGGTTCATGGGTCGATGCTCAACCACTGAGCCATACTAGCAGGGCCAGACACTACTTTAATCATGCCACCTAATTAGATATTTCCAGATCCTCACTATTTAGAGCATTCTTTTTAGCTTCCATACTTTCTACAAATCCACTTTTTTGTTTAAATCCTCGTCCAGGACAGGTTTTTTTTCATTAATTCTAGAGAGAGAGAAAGGAAGAAGGAGAGAGAAACATCAATGTGAGATAGAAACATCAAACAGCTGCCTCACACATGAGCTCCGACCAGGGATTGAACCCACAACCTGGATATGCGCCCTGACTGGGAATTGAACCTGCAAACTTTTGTTGTATGGGATAATGCTCTAATAACACAGCAACTCCATTCAGGGCTCTACAAATCCATTTTTATCATTTTCTTCTAAACATTATTCTCCAGAAGCCTTCTCTAATGGAACCCCAAAAATGATGCTAATTCTACTTTGTATCCTCCTCAGCCTTTAAGTATTTTGTTTCCTCTTAAGTTATTGCTCAACTTGCTAATTCTCAGTTACTCCAGATGCAAGCTCTATGAGTTTTTCTTATTATTATGGAATATAAGTTCAGGATATTGTCATTATATTCAAGTATTCATTTTTATCCTATATAATAAAAGGGCACTATGCAAATTGACCCTAATAGTCCAATGACTGGGAATGACTGGTCACTATGACACACACTGACCATCAGGGGCAGACGCTCAATGCAGGAGCTGCCCCTGGTGGTCAGTGCACTCCCACAGGGGGAGCTCTGCTCAGCCACAAGCCAGGCTGATGGCTGCCAGCACAGCGGTGGTGGTGGGAGCCTCTCCTGCCTCCTTAAGGGTGCTAAGGATGTTCGACTGCAGCTTAGGCCTGCACCCTGCTCCAAGGGGACATCCCCCAAGGGCTCCTGGGTTGCCAGAGTGATGTCTGACTGCCAGCTTAGGTCCATTCACCCAGGGAGCGGACCTAAGCCAGCAGGTGAATATCCCCTGAGGGGTTCCAGACTGCTAGAGGGCATAGGCCGGGCTGAGGAACCCTACCCCTCTTTCTCCCCCCCCTCCCCAGTGCACAAATTTTTGTGCACCGGTCTTCTAGTATAAGAGAAAAGTAGAAACTTGAATGGGTGACTCAGTGAGTAGTCGGTCAGAGCACTGTGCTATTAACTTTTCTTCTCCCAACTGCCACCAAAATACAAACGAGGAAAGCTCCAGAAGAGTATTATGCTACCTGTGTCACCACTGGATGCTTTCTAAATAGTAGAAAGTCATTAGGCCATCTCTGAGGCTATTGCGTGAGAGCAGATTAAGATAAGTCTTATGTGAGCCTAACATCCATCTATATGATTTGGGGAATATTTATGAAGAAATCAATCTGTGTCACTTACCATCTGTATACATAGAGAAGAAAAGGAATAAAATACCACAAAAGCATGTAGTGCAAGTACCCTGTACCCCTACAAGTGACATGTGGCAGGATGTAGGAGTTACACATTCACCTAGGGAAAATGCTGCACTAATGGCCAGCCTCAAAATGCCTTGACAGCTTCCTCTACAGCAAGACATCCTGCTTGGAAAATAATTCCAAAAATGGAACTCTATAAAGTGTTTCCAGGGGATGGGAAACTGAATGGAATCATGAAGTATGCATGGATCCACAAGAGAAATAGTAGAACCCTTTAATAAAACTGATGGAAGAATGAGCACTTGGGGCTGGACACAGAGTGCTTAGATGATAATATGCCAATTAAAAAAATTTTTTTTCCCTATCCTTTCTCATAAAACACCAGAAAAGGCCCTGGCCAGGTGAGTCAGTCAGTTGGAACGTCATCCTGTACACCAAAAGGTTACAGGTTCAATCCCAGTAAGGGCACATTTGGGAGGCAGATCATGTTTCTCTCTCTCACCAATTGCCTGAAGCTAATTCCAGCATGTCATAAATGCAAGAAGTTTCATCAAAAGGTTGATGGAACCTTAAGGAATGCTGAAAATGGCTAAGGGCATTTCCCCACACCTAAAGATTTGTATAGATGATTGCTTGCTGCCAGACAGCTGAGGGCATTTTAATCTACATGTTATTGCTTCCTACTGGCCAAACACCTAACAGCCATAGGCAGTTCCCCCAATCTGACAATGGATTCTGTATACTAACCCTTGCCTTTGATATGTATATCTACCTTGCTTTAGGACACTTTGTGTTAATAAAGAGCAAGGGGTCCAGAGAGACAAGAACTTGGTTTCTTTAAGTCTTCTCTGGCTCCCCAGAATGCCTTCCAAAATTATGTTTCGTCTCTGGACTCTTTACTCATTTACAGCAGGTCCTTCTCCAGATTTCTGAAACCCCTTCTAGATGCTGAGAAACACACCAGTAAAAACATGTCCTCAGATGAAGATTAAAAAACAAAACAACATAAACAAACCACAACAAAACACTGGAGAATAAAATGAGACCCAGGAGCAGAGGGTGTGAAAGAAAGCAAAAGAGACCATATTTTCCTTTCCACTACCAGTTCCCGGGCCAAGCAGGGTCATAGCTGCGCTGTGCACTGGCAATTGGAGAGAAGCTTTGCATTATATGTGAGAGTTAAGTTTAAAATTAAATTGGACTGGTCTTTAAAATATCAAAATGAGTCCATTATTAAAATGAGACTTGTTCAACTGAAATTTATTGCTAAAGATTCCATCCAAAGCTGGAGAGTATCAGAAATGTCTTAAGGTACTAGTTTGGAGAAGAAAAAAAGAAAGAAAGAGCTATTTCTTATTTCTACCCTCATTGGATTCAGACTATTATTAACATGTTTAAAATACATAGTGCCTCTTCTCCAGAAGCCCAGAGTCCAATGGGGCATTCGATAGCTGTATAAGTTGCTTCAGTACAATGTGAGAAGTAAAAAGAAGCACATGCATTTATCAGCAGGAGGGGTGCCTAACCTAGCAAGCTTATAAGAAATACTGATGTTTAAGTTGGAACCTTAAGTATGAATCTCTTCGCTTTGTAAAACATGGCGGAGATGGAGTGATGGGTTATAGTTGGTGTTCTAGGCAGAGGGGGTTCTGTTCAGGAAGGATGCCACGTCAGGGAAAACATGACGCCCTGAAAAACTCAGTCCAATAGCAACATTGCTCTCTGGAGGAAGAAGGCACCTCAGAATGATTTGTAGAGAGACCTGTGTGAAATCTAAGGGTGTACAAAGAACAAAGCCAACAGCAATTTTAAAGCCCTGTGTTTCTCTTCTTTCTTTTTTTTCTATCTCTGCAAAGGCATTTATTTACTAATCATAGTTAGGAGCGTCAATAAATAGTCCTCCGAAATCCCTCAGCGGAACTGAGTGAGGGCTAACATAGAAGGTACACATCTGGAGTGAAATGGAACTTGGGGATCAGTTAAGGGAGGTGATCCAGAGGCAACACCGCATCCCAGGGCACAATCAAGTAGGTCCACCTCCTTGGGCCAAGGCCACTCTTCCTTCTCAGGCTCCTCCCCCCGGCATCTTGCTTCTCTCCATCCATGAGGCTCCAATTCTGAGGCTTGTGAGGTGGCTCCCCATCGCTGCCCCGGTGTCCCCATTGTTTACCAATCCTTCTTCCCTCCCGCATTCACCAGC
Source organism: Murina feae (assembly GCA_004026665.1). Lineage (NCBI taxonomy): Eukaryota > Metazoa > Chordata > Mammalia > Chiroptera > Vespertilionidae > Murina > Murina feae. The sequence continues at coordinate 7,537 of PVJC01025057.1, read as the reverse complement.
ACCCGCCGGCCTTGGCCATCAACCAGGTGCTGGCTGCAGGGGCACCGAAACACCTGAGTCCCTTGATGCTCCGTGCCATGCCCACTGCTTCACCACCGAGAGGGCGCTGCTATGGGCCTTCCTCAGGCCACCTTCTCTGGGAAGTGACCTGTTGAAGGAGATGATCATGCACTTGGCTCAACCGCTGCTCCTTGAAGAGGAGGCTGGTGTCTCAGGAGCATCTGAGCATCCGCTGCCCGATAGAAGGCGGCACCCAGCCTCCGTGCCCAGCATCCAGCCAACCACTGCAAGACAGGGTGCAAGAGATGCAGCTGCTGAGCGCTCCTTGCCGGAGTCTAGCTGCCATTCTCCCTGTTGGACAGAAGATGCGCATGTGGGTGGAAGAGTGGCCTCCTTAAAACCAGGGGGGTGTCAGCACTCTGGAACCTGGCGTTGTTACACCTAGATGTTGTGATCCCCAAAGACCACCCAGGGAGCCCGCGTCCAATGCAAACCCGATGCAAAAACATAGAGCCTTTATTCAAGCTAGCTTGAGCTCCCTCTCACACACATGCTCACTGACACAGCAGCAAGGCGGGGACAGAGAGCGAGTTTCAGGAAAACAAAGGATTTATAGGGGGTCTGGAAGTAGTGGATGGGGTAATGCGTGTGTCCCCTATTGATTGGTGGAGGGAAGGGTCAGGGTTGGTTGCACAGGGGGCAGGATGCAGTTGGACTTGGGTCATTTCCTCTGCATCCCTATTGGCCGGTTTGAGTCAGTCTTGCACCGCCCTTTTAGCGTCAGCTCTAACAGATGCTGCCAGTCCATGCTGCTGGCCCAAGTCAGCCTCAGCCTCAGCTTCAGCCTCAGCCTCAGCCTCCTCAGCTGCTACTCAAAAATCTCCTGCTTTCCCTGCAGCGTGGGCAGCTCCATAAAGACCACAAGTCTGGCCTCAGCACAGCAGTGTCCAATGTTAGGTGGGGGGGTGGACGCCAAGGTGCTGACATGGTGGGCAGTGCCCATCCATTCCAGCCATTTGCAACATAAGCTAATTGAGGGCCACCCCTCCTCGGTGTTGGAGAGACCTGAGGTGGTGGTCGTGGTGGTGGAGCTGTGGTCCCCCTCTGTTTTTGCTTCCTCTCCTCTTCATCATCGTCAGGGGGCCTCCTGTTCAGCTTATCATTGCACTGAATCTCCTGCTTCCTTACTAAGTATCAGAGTCTGACTGGGTTCTGGGCCGGGTGCTGCATGGACTCCCTTCAAAAGGTGGGATTGGCAGTTACATTTGCAGGCTCCTTGGGGCTCCCACTGCAGGCGGTGGGTCCGCCCGAGGCCTGTGGACCAAATAGGACCTGCTCTGGGCCTTGAGAGGAGGTCTAGTTCCTGCCTGAGCCGCGCAGCCCTGCCCCTGGCCTTGGCTGAGTGCCTTTTGTTTTGGTCTTTTAAGTTTGTTCCTTAGCTACTATTTACTTTTGGATGGGAACATGCTTTAGCTTTCCCAGAATTTGCTGCCGCCTTGTCCCCTAAAACATCGTAAAATGTGGTGCATTTGCTCGCCTGGTGAGAGTCCTGTGCTTTCCAACCCTGAACTTGCCTGTCAAAGACATTCTGGAGCCACTGTGTGAGTATCATCAAGCTTCATGTTGTATATACATGTATATTTAGAGTATACCAATACAACTTACACTTTACTGAGTCATTGCTTGAAGATTATTTCATAGTTTCCTGTTTTGTTTTACAGAAGAACAAGTGCAGCAAAAACAGCTTAATAAAGCTGGGGAAGTGATTCAAGCTAATAAAAGCCTGGAATATGTTTACTAAGAGACCTAACCACCAGATGCTCAACCTTCCTAATTCTATGTAGGATGCTCACAGCAACAGCTCCTGATTTTGCATCTGTCTCCAAGTCTTACAGATACAAACAGTTACCTCATTTTGTTTTCCATATAATGCATGACTCCTGACTCTTCTCCAGGGATTTATTTGACATGATACAAGGTTTATAAACATGACCAAAAATTTGCATTGTGTGAATACCCAAGAGTCTAGGCAAACCAATATGTAGGTTGAATTACTACGTCAGTAGTGTTTAACAAAATTACATTTGCATCACCTGGGAATATTTTGAATGGGTGGTTTGATATAGAGGACAGCTACTGTAGTTCTACTCACTTCAATTTATTTAAATGAGAATAAGTCATATAAGGTGGAAAAATATATTCAGATAGCCATCACCACTAACTGGTGACATAATTAAGCTTCTTTCCTAGGCACTATTACCGATATGGAGAGTGCAGTTTTTTTGTTACTATATAAGAAAATGAGATAGTCAGGATTCTATTCTGTGTGCTTTCCTCATTTTAAATTGCAATAGGAAAGCATTGGGCCATTGCATTTTATTCTGAGGTAAAAGAGAAGGTAAGGTTCTCCTCAGAGTATACATATTTTATCCCAAATCATATTTCAAAATACTAATAGATTTTAAAAATACTAACTGTATTTAGGTCATTTGTATAATAACTAGCAATTTTAGTTTTTAAAAATATAATGATCTCATTTGAGGGTATTACAATATTGACATATTATTGCTACTATGCTAATGTTTTTCATTTAAGTGTCACATAATAAGGAACTGCTGAATGGGACATATTTTTCTCTTGGAATACTTTAGAAATGACCTGCTGGTTCCTTTTTATAGGAATTATTTTTCAAAGACATTAGAATTAGAAGAAAAACAAATTAATATTAAAAATGTCCACCATAATGTATTTAACTGCTGAAAAAAACATGGGTGGCTATCCTAGTTATGTTTAAATATAACTGGCCATTGCAAAGAAAACATTTTGCAATCCCAGATTATTGGTGAAAAAAATTAGATAAATTTATAAAAAATGACATTTTATAAAACAATTTCCAGAATATCATTTATGAAATTTTTAGTAAAACAATTAATGGCTTAATGGTCTGTACCCAATAGTTACATGATGGATATTTGACATTCTAATAGGAAAAAAAAGAATAACATGAAACATTGACCTCTGCGTTTTAGGTTGTTTTCATGTCCTGGTCATTGTAAATAATGCTGCAAGGAATTTGGGAGTGCATATATGCCAAATATGCAAGTGGGGCCACAGGTCCCTACAGTTTAGATCTGGAAAGGCCATTTCTTTTGGAAGATAAGAGAGTCAAAGCAAAAAGAAAAGGTAGAGAAGAAGATTAGGAGGGATTTGGAACAATACCATGTGACAACATGGATTGAGCATTTACTCTGCGTAACAGACTTCCTAGGTGCTGTGAAAGAGGGAACAGACAAGAATAAAATATTGTTTTTCCCATCTAGAAGGTAATCTAGAGATGCATGAGAATGAGGAGCAGCAGTAAAAGTGAACAAAAAACTGCAACAACATGATTCACACTTTCCTTAAGTGCTCAATGCTTTACAGGTGCAACTCCTATAATGGCAGCAAATGGCTTTGCCAATGTGATAGTGAGGGAAGAGTCAAAGGTCATACTAACTCCTCCTCCTCAGCCTCTCTTTTCCATAAAGAAAGGACTGCTCTTTCATAGCATTTAGAGTTTAAAAACTATGCCCTAAAGGTGAATATTGCCAAGCATTCTCATTTCATTGTTATTATTATTATTTGAATCCTCACGCAAGAACATGTTTTACTGGTATTTAGGGAATGGGGGAGAAAAGGAGGGAGGGAAGGAAGGGGAGAGGGAGGGAGAGAGGGAGAGAGAGAGAGAGAGAGAGAGAGAGAGAGAGAGAGAGAGAGAGAGAGAGAGAGAGATCAGAAACATCAATTGGTTGTCTCTTGTACGAGCCCCAACCAGGGATGGAACCCGAAACCTAAGCATGCGGCCTCACCAGGAATAGAACTCACAACCTTTTGGTGTATGGGAAAATGTAAGCCAGGGCTCATTCTGTATTTTCTTTCAACAAAATAAACAGTTAAAATGTATTTCTGTAAAGCTGGTTTGGTTAAATTCATAGAGATGTACTTGATGACAAAGTACTATTTTGGAGATCACCAAATATATTTAGTTGCAAAGGACATATAAAAAGTTGAAATTGTTGTAAATGAGATAAATTACTTTAAATGTTCTTTAACCATTTCAGTGAGCTTTATTTACACAAATGGAGGGTAGAGAATGAAAGCGTTGATAAATCACCATAAATAACACATATTCTTTGCTCTTAAGTAGCTAACAGTCTCTTTAAAAAGACACCTACATTACCAACTATAATGCAGGTATGATGTGTTCAATTGTAGTGGTCAAACCATTAATTCTAGTGGGGTGCAGGAGAAAGATTCCTGAAGGATGACACATTTGTCTTAGAGTAGATGATTTTCATCAGGCGTGTGTGTTTGTATGTGTGTGTGTGTGTGTGTGTGTAGCCATAAGAAATATAACATAAAACTCAGAGAACAATGGTAAGAATGGACTTAAAGTGTGATAGTCTATAGTCAGAAAGGCCCATTTAAAGGTTACTGCACTTGAAAATGATGAGTCTAATGATGTATTTTCAGTTATTGAAACAGTCTTTTTAAGTCTTATAAAGAAAAGGAAATCTAACTTTTGAGTGTGATCACCCCAGAACTCTTTGATTTCACAGATCTTAGTGGCAAATGTCACAGTTATTTTGTTCTCATTTTTGTAAACTTTGTTAACCACCCAGCAATGCATATTTGTACTAGTCTGTTTCCTGCCACACAAGCCTGCTCTGTTCTTTTTCCTCTTACCCCACCGCTGACATTCAGATGCACATAGGCACACACACACACACACACACACTAAAGAAAGATTTATGATTCTGCTTGATGACAAGCTATTAAATATAGCCTTTGGCTATGTGAAGATAACTAAAACATACACAGGTAGAACACATTTATATAAAGAGAAGCAACATCAAGTTCAGGAAGTTAATGCTACAAACTAGCTATCAAATAGGATTAGCTTAGCTTCACTGGAGATTTTCCCTTAGATACTAAACTATCTTTTATCCTGTGAAGATTATTATTTTGCATTCCAAATATCCAGTGTTAACTGAACAAAATAACCCACTTGTCTAGACATTGCCTAATAGACCATGGTGGGAGGGGAGGGAGGATGGAGAAGATTTGCAGCAGAAGAAATATCTGGACAAGCAGTTTAATATGTGCACGATGAGATATACTTATTTAGAATAAATATTTTATTTAGAATAAAAATATTGATTGGATTCTGTGCTTTATATGGAGGAGGATTGATTAACTAGAGTATATTCAACATAGAGCACATTGTTCTTTAAAAACTTTATGAAAAAGTGCATTTCTTATTTTGGAGAGACTTGAGTAACTTATGGATAATTAAGAAAACAGTAGGCACATAAAATAATTAATTTACAGAAAAGAATAAAGGAAGCACTACTTTACTCTACTGTTGTAGGTACTCCTCAAGTAGAATTGAATAGAATTTGTAGGGAAACAGAGGATAACCAAAACTAAGTCTATTTTCCTATCAGTGTTGTTTCCCCCAAATATAATGTGATAAAAATATTTTGGGAATACAACAGGACTTTATGTACCTCATTGGATTTTAAATTCTCATGACAAGACCTTCTGCCTTTCACTCTTAGAGTGCTCTCACCCTTGACACCATAACATAAACTGTAACTACTTTCATATTCTATGCATTTTCCAAAACTGTTTTGCCATCTATATGACAGAATAGTGTATAATAATTAATGCATAGATAGAAATAGCTTCACCTCCCTGATTTAAACAAAGGAGAATTTTTACTAGATTAACTGGTGGGCTTTTGCTGTGGAAAACTGTGATAAAAAGTGAGGTGTAACAGTGTGAGAAACAGATCCCATGTTTAAACTGCATAGGAAAGTGTACATGAGAGAGAAATGACCTAAAAGGAGAGTTGAAGAATAATGATGGGGATAGGAGAATTTGGAGAAGGATGGAGAATTATGAGGTGATGGTAGTTTTTTTTTTCTTTCCTCTCTCTCACCCAGTGTGTGTGTGTGTGTGTGTGTGTGTGTGTGTGTGTGTGTGTAAGAAAGAGAAAGTAGACTTTTAAGAAATTTTATTATGCTGAGTATGATTCCTTTTGGCAATTTCCAGGAAAACTCTTGGACATTGAAAAATTAATTTGACTTTCCATTGGCTACATCTATATTTGGGAGTTGTATTTTTTAAAAGATAAACTCATTGCTCTCATATAAATATGAAATGAAAATGTGCAAAGCATTTTTTAATTTATTATTTAATAAAGGATACAACTGATTCAAATGAAATTTCTAAGTACTACACTTATATAGGTAAATCAGAAATGCTAAAATGAATTTACAAATAGATGTAAAATTGACTTTTTCCCACATGAAAGTAGTAAAGTAATTGTCCCTCCTTTGGAAGAATTTGTTTGCATATAGAAAAAAATTAATATGTGTAATCTAAACTAATAAAAGCGGAATAGTAAAATTAACCGTTTCTCCAGGACGCCCACAGCCAATCAGAACGGCTGTATGCAAATTAACCCAGCCAGCATGGCGGCCGCCAGTCACGGACCTGAGTAAATGTTTAGGCAGCATCCGTTGCAGCAGGAGCGAGAGCGAAACTACCTGCTCGCTGGCTCCTTAGCCTTTGGCCTGAAGCAAAAAACGCACATTTGCAACAATTAAGTGTAACAATTGTTTCATTATAGAAGCCGAGAGGTGAGGCAGAGAAGAGGCTTCATTAGTAAAAGGCTGCCTTAACGAACAGCATCAATTATAGGAAACCTGCGTCCAGCGGCCTTGCTGGGACGTTGGGCAATGGGAGCTGTGGGCAGCTTTAAAGCCCCTCACCCAGGCTGGTCAGGCACGCCAGCAGGTGGGCATCCCCCGAGGGGTCCCAGACTGCGAGAGGGCACAGGCCGGGCTGAGGGACCTCCCGAGTGCACAGAGCGGCTGCAGGGCGGGACAGAGCAGGACCCAGGACCCGTGAGTGGGAAAGAGGCGGCAGGGTTGGAGGGTCATCGGGGAGCGGGAAAGAGGCGCAGGGTCGGCAGCCTGCTTGGTGGGCTTCCCAGGCCCTTGGAGGGGCATCAGGGAGCAGGTAGGAGGCGGCAGGGTCGGCGGCCTGCTTGGTGAACTTCCCAGGCCCCTTGCAGGGCACCAGGAAGTGGGAAAGCAAGGTGGCGGGCTGGGGAGTGGGAAAGAGGCAGCGGGGCGGTCTCGGCCTGCTTGGCAGCTGCCCAGGCTCTTTGCGGGGCACCGGGGAGTGGGAAAGCAAGGCTTTAGGGGCCAGGGGCCTGCTTGGCAGCTCCCCAGACCCCTTGGTGGCACCGGGAAGTGGGAAAGGAAGGCAGCAGGGGACCGGTGAGTGGGAAAGAGTCGGTGGCCTGCTTGGCGGCTCCTCAGGCCCTTTGGGGGCCACTGGGGAGCGGGAAAGCAAGCTCTTGGGGGCTGGAGTCCTGCTTGGCGGCTCCCCAGACCCCTTCTGGGGATCAGGGAGCAGGAAAAGGATGGCATGACCACGAGGCAGGGTTTTCCCTGCTTTCTGGTGGCTGGAGGAAGATGGGCAG
>PVJC01025056.1:0-25018 GCA_004026665.1 Murina feae | reverse complement strand
GGGATTTACAGGGGAAGCACAGGAACTGTGGGGCACTGGGTAGCAGAGCTTACAGGATCCAAATGATTCCAAAGGGCATTTCACCCTCGGCTTAAGGGCTGGGTGGGACAAAACCCTCGGAAAACTGACCTGGACAGTGAGTGCTGCAGTGTTGCTTGTGGTTAAAAGGGCTGCCAGCAGGGAGCCACAGTTATGCACAAGCACATGCTCTGGCGCTGCAGCCTGACTCCGAGGCACAGCGTGGTCTCAAAGGCGGTACGTTCTTTCTTGATTTTTTAAAATTTGATTTTGAGAGAGAGAGACAGAGAAACATAGATAGGCTGCCTCCTGCACGCCCCCTGCTGGGTTTGGAGCTCGGAAATGGCATGTGCTCTGGCCGGGAATTGAACCAGCAAACCGACCAGGGCTGTGGCCTGTCCTTCACCTGGACTTTGCTGCCCCTCCGTCTCTCACAGAGTTCCCCGGCCTCTCCCCCAGGCCCCGAGCTCTCGGGAGGGAAACCACACCCTCCTGAGCAGAGGCTGCTGTCCCAGGGGCAGGGCTGGCGCCCACGCTCTAGTTTTCAAAGAGCCTCACATCTTTTTAGACAAGTCATCAGCCTGTAACATCTCCCTTCTTCAAGTAAGTTTTTAACAAGAAAATAATACATACAAATCCTTAAATACGTAAAATTGCAAACGTCAGCACCTCTCCCGAGCTGTCCCGGCCCCCCTCACTACCCATCACAGGCGGGCCCTTTAAGGCGGGTTCTCTCCCCGCAGCCTTGGCTGCGGCCTGGGTTCGGTCAGACGCCCGAATCCTGCAGGTGTGGTGAACATCGACAATCGGCAGGTCCTGGGAGACGCAGGCTCCCCTCCGCAATGGGACTGGAACCTCATCCAAGCAGTTGAGGCCTTAACAGCAAAGACCGAGATTTCCCAAATTAGAAGGAATTTCCCCCGATTCCGCAACGTGGAACCGCGGGCCAGGTTTCCAGTGGCTGTCCTGGGGGACCCGGCGTCCAGGCTGCAACAGCAGGTCCCACCTCAATCTCCGCCTGCCTCGCCTGCCCCACAGTGCTGTGAGCCTGTCTGCCTGCCTGTCTGTCTGTCAGGCTCTCTCTCTCTCCCCTTCCCCGCCCCCGCCTCTGTCTCTCTCGGTGCGGTTGATTCTGTCCTCTGGAGAAACCTGACTCCCCAGGTCTGTACTGTGCTTTCGGGGTAGGTGACCGAGTTGCAGCTTGGGGTGGCTATGCAACCAGCCTCTCCCCGCTGGAACCGGAAGAGAAGTGACGGAGCCCCTTGCACGCCTGCCCGTTGCACAGTCTCTCTCCCCCACCTCTGCCTCCAGCCTCACCGCTAAGCGCTGCTTCTCCCTTGGTCCTCCGCTCCTGTGGCCTCTGTGCCTCTGGGGTTTCACCCTGGACGTGCAGAGCCGGCAGCACCATCCTCTATGGCTTCTCAGCTGCTTCGGGAATATTGCCAACCAGCTCCTCTCACGAAGCATAAAGCCCTTCAAATCCTCCCCCAGGGCCAGCTTTCTGGGTTGAAAAACTCCCCTTTTCTTCGATAAATGACCACCGAAATGAGAGTGAATTTTGATGGCAGCCTTCAGCGGACAGCATCTGCACCTGGTGCCCTGAGCGAGGAGAGACTGGCTTTGGGCCTGCACCTGGGCTGCACCCCAGGTTCTCCCTCTAAGGAGGGTGGGGACGGGGGTGTTGTCGCCTTTCTGAGCTGGTTCCCTCGTCTACACCAACAATGAGCAAACCGACCTTGCAGAATTGTGCTGAGCTCTCTGGCCGGTCTCTCCTCTTCCCAGGGTCGCGGGTAAGTACCAATGGAGGAAGTGAGTGTGCAAGGGCCTCACACCCGTCAAGCTCTCCCTGCACGCTGGCTTTTGTCAGTAATATTTGAATAATGCTAATAATAAAAGCAGAGAGCTAAGGTGAACAGCTAGGTATCTGGGAGGGGGTTTGCCATTGTATAAGCTATGAATTTCATCAAAGGACATCATGGCCACATTTCTAAACCTCAGGAATCGTGATTTGTCCAAAGGCATTTGTTGGGGCAGAGGTTTTAGCAGGAATTGCACCCCAAGCCCGGTTTGAGGTGTGTGGTCTGTACACACACACACACACACACACACGGCTATCCTTGCTCTGCCACCCCAGCTCTGCAGTGCTGGCTCCCACTCCTCACTGCTTCATTCCTCTTCCCATGGACACCGGCAGCGAAGGCCGTGGCTGAGGCGGCCCTGGGTTCTGAGCTCGAGGCCTGCGTTTCCAGGGCCAAGGCCACCGTCTCCGTGGCGTTGGGAGGTCCCGGGGCGGCACGGGGCGCTGGGAGTGACCTGCGTCATGTCTTCCTACTTGAAACCTGAAAACCGCCCCAATATTGTGCTGGTGGGCGGACGGACGCCGGGAATGGCTGGACTCCGGGTGCAGAGGAGCAGTTTCTGCTCGTGCACGGACTCGGGCCCAGGCTCCGGGGGCAGGAGGCGCCAGGGGTCGCCTGGGTGGGGGCGCCCGGGGGCAGGGCCGCCTGCAGGGCCTTTGCTCTGGGCGCCAGGTGCCCCCGCGTGCGGTGCGGAGCGGCTGGAATGGACACGCAGCAGCGCACCGAGCGCCTCCTGAGCCTGCCCTTGGCCTGCACAGTGATGAAGGCGTGGAGGCTCCAGGGTGAGGTACCCCAAAGTCACGCTCCTGGCACCCCAACCCTCCGCTTTCTCTGGAGGTAGGGCCACGAGTGGGATCCCAGGGCGGAAACTCCTGATCTGAGAAGGAAGGAAGGAAGGAAGGAAGGAAGGAAGGAAGGAAGGAAGGAAGGAAGGAAGGAAGGAAGGAAGGAAGGAAGGAGAGAGAGAGAGGAGAGAAGAGAGAGGAGAGGGAGGGGAGGGAGGGAGAAGGAGGAGAGAAGGGAGAAGGGGGAGGGAGAGCGAGCGAGGCGCCCCTCCCTAAGCGGGACCCCGCCCGGCCGCGGAGGAGCCAGTGGCGCCCCGAGTGCGCAGGCCCCGCCCCGAGTCCCGCAGGCCCCGCCCCGAGTCCCGCAGGCCCCGCCCCGAGTGCGCAGGCCCCGCCCCGGAAGGCCCCGCCCCGTGGGCCGACCCGCGCGTGAGGCCGGGTCTCGGCGGCAGTCTCCGCGGCAGTCGGGCCCGGCTCCGCTTCCGCATGCTGTCTCCGCTGCTCCGCGCTCTGGGAGCCGCCCCGGCCGCCGCCATGAGCACCGGCAGCTTCGTGGTGTTGCAGCCGCTCAACTACCGCGGCGGGGCCCGCGTGCAGGCGACGGACGCCTCGGGCTCGGAGACGGCGTTCGAGCCGGCCACGGGTAACGGGCGCGGGAGGGAGGGGCCCGGGCCTCCGCAGGCGGGTGTCCGCGCGCGGCGGGAGGGGAGGCGCCTGCGCGGACCCGGCTGCCTGGGCGTCCAGCCCGCGCCGGAGGCTGGCGAGCGCGGGGTTTGGGGTTTGGGGTGGGTTTGCCGGGCCTGTGGGTTGTTTGCGGGAGAATAGGCACCGTGTGGGTGACGCGTGTGACAGACAGACAGGCTCAGCCGGGGCCCCCGCGCCCCCCATGGACGCGCAGCAGGACGGACCGCCTTCCGTTAACCCCCTGCGCGGTGCGGCCTCGGCCGCTGTTTTACTGACACGAACGGGCTGTGCGAACCCGGGAAAAGCGCGGCCCCCGCGTTCCGGGGGAGGGGAGCGGGCCTGACTTCTCATTGAAGAGCCGCCCGGGGGTCCCAGCTGCGGCGGGGCGTGTTTTAAACTCAGCTGTTAGCTCGGGAGACTCGTACTTTGCACCTTGATTTTGCAAGCCCTCAGCTTCTCCAGCATCGTGAAGGAGCTTTGCGGGGTAATTGCCAGGAAGTGAACCCGCCTGTAAAATGTAAATGCCAGTGAACCTGCCTGTACAGTGTCAGTGAACCCGCCTGTAAAATGTACAGTGTCAGTGAACCCGCCTGTAAGGCAGAGGCAGAGGCAGAGGCGGGCAGGGGTTCCTCGCCCAGGTGCTGCGTGTGCGCCAGCTCGGGGCGTGCCGGGGCCGAGGGGCATGACCGCAGTAATTACGTGATGGGGTCCTGTTTCTGCAGAGAAGTCTGCACCTTGTATTAGGTTCTGCAAGCGGCCAGTGACCCCAGGGTGGAGCTCGGAACGGCTGGTGTAGGGGTGGCCACGGAGGGAGGCGTAGCTAAGACAAGAAGGGAGGTGACAGAAGATGAGAATACAGAATGCCTTGTTCAGCGTGAGGTGACACGACTCCCTGCTCTCCTAGGCCGCGCCATCGCCACCTTCCCCTGCTCCGGAGAAAAGGAGGTGGATTTGGCGGTGCAGGACGCAAAGGCTGCCTTCAAAGTATGGAGGCAGAGGTCGGGCCTGGAGCGGGGCCGGGTCCTCTTGGAGGCCGCCAGGATCATCCGGGTGTGTTCCCCCCCTCCCCTCCCGAAGGGCTGGCTGTCCTGCCGAGGGTGCCACCGGGTGGTGTGCTGGACTTCGGTGCCTGTTAGGTTACGACTTGTTTATGGACCGGGAATTGCTTGGGCAGCAGCCTTCCTGCGCGTTCCCGTCGGGGTCCTGGCCCTCTCTGTGCCAACTCCCCGGATGGGTGTCTTTTCCGTGTTTGTTTGAATTACAACATACGCTCTGTAGCTTGTCTCTTTTTCTTTTCCTTTTTTTCTGGTAATTTTTTTTAAAAGGGAGAGGGAGAGGGAGAAAGGAAGCATTGAGTTGTTCCACTTACTTGTGCATTCGTTGGAATCTTGTATGTGCCCCGACCTGTGATGAAACCCCCAACTTTGGCACATGGAGGACAACGCTCCAACCCACTGAGCTTTTTCCTCTGATGACTCCTAAGTCCTCCAACCCTTTTCACATTTATTTCTACCTTAATTGCCCGGGGAGATTTCATAGATTCATACATGTTTCCTTCTTCAAAAACAGTTAAACTTTTTTACAGTTTTACAAAAACAACCAGGCTAGATGCTCATCACAGTTCTGATAAAACAGTGCTCTTTCTTTTATGTACAGGTATTGACCCTACTGTTTATTTTAAATTGAATTCATAGTAGCAAATATCTTTCTCGTACATACTCAGTCCTGTCGTCTTTGGAGGGGAGAAAGGCATTCTTTAGGTTTCTTTTCAGGTGTAATTTCGCAACTGTTTCCGTTCATCCCTGAGCATCTCCAGCATCTTTAAGTTGCGGCTACAACTGGAACAAGTGTTTGAAAAGAAGAGTTAGTGAGTTCTGAGCATTAGAAAATAACACTGCATTTCTTCTTGTTTTTATATATAATTTTTTTCTAGATGAGAGAGAATCATTGATTGGCTGTCTCCCGCACGCCTCACACTGGGGATTGAGCCCCAGCCACGGGCATGTGCCCTGACCAGGGATCGAACCATGACCTCCTTGTTCATAGGTCGATGCTCAACAGCTGGGCCACGCTGTTGTGCTACTCTGCACTTCTTTTGGGGAATTGAAGCCTCATGTGCGTATAACATCTTCACTGTCAAACATGTAGTTGGCTATTTTGCATAACTTCCCTAAGGACTGTTCTCTCCTATAAACATACAAACACATACATATGTATTCATGTATGCATATATAATATTCACTTTTCAAAGCATTCTTTTTCTAAATGATCTTGAAATGGGGTATTAGTCTTGGATGGGAGAACAGCTGCTGGTTTTGTTTTGTTTTGTTAATTCTCATCTGAGGATAAATTTTTCCGTGGTTTTTAGAGAGAGTGGAAGGGAGAGGGAGAGACAGAGAAAGAAACATAAATGTGAGAGAGACACATCGATTGGTTGCTTTCCACACACGCTCTGACTGGGGCTGGGGATCAAGCCTGCAACCGAGGCACCTGCCCTTGACCGGAACTGAACCCGGTACCCTCACTCCTCGGGCTGATGCTCTGTCCACTGGCTGGGGCTCAGCAATAAGCTTTTATCTCTCTTCCCGGTGTAAGACTGCCATTCCTTTTCTTTTCATGTAAATAAAAGTTGTGTCACCCTGGCCAGTGTGGCTCAGTTGGTTGAGCATCGTCCCGTCCACCCAGATGTCACCAGTTTGATTCCCGGTCAGGGCACAGGCCCAGGTTTTGGGCTCAATCCCCAGCAGGGGGCATGTAGGAGACAGCGATCGAGTTTCTCTCTCATGGATGTCTCTCCCGCTCCCTTGTGCTCTAAAATCAATACAGACATTAAAAAAAACAAAAATCTGGAGTGGTTGCATCTGTGAAACCTGCATAAATGTCATTACAAAAAAAGATGTTTTTATTTTTCAAAAGTGGGCCGTGTGTTTTGCCTGAGTGTTGCCTGCTGTGCTGTATGGTAACGTGTCTTAAATCTAGTCTCTGCTGCCCGCAGGAACGGAGGGAAGAAATCGCCACCTTGGAGACCATCAACAACGGCAAGTCCATCTTGGAGGCCCGCCTGGACATCGACACCTCCTGGCAGTGCCTGGAGTACTACGCGGGCTTGGCGGGGTCCATGGCCGGTACGCCCTCCCCGGCCGGCCTTCCTCTGTCAGCTGCGGGAGGGAGAGGGTAGAGCCGAGGTGAAGGGCAGAGATTTCGGGGTAAGACCAGCTTCCTGCCACCTAAGTCGTCTGCTGGGTGCCCAGAGGGGCTCAGAGGAGGACGTGAAGTGGGGTGATCAAGGGTGGAGTGTGGAGGATGTGCAGGAGCAGGGTAGGTGACGAGAGTGGACAGGAGAGTGGGGAGCGAGCAGGCCTCCTCTGCTCTGTCCTCCCTCAGGCGAGCATATCCAGCTCCCAGGCGGGTCCTTCGGTTACACCAGACGAGAGCCGCTGGGCGTGTGTGTGGGCATAGGAGCCTGGAACTACCCCTTCCAGATCGCCTCCTGGAAGTCGGCCCCCGCTCTCGCTTGTGGTAAGAAGTTGTTCCTCCACTGTGAGTAGGGGCCATTGCGCGGCCTCACCCCTCACCCGTGCGTGCACACTCACACGCACACGCACTCACACCCACACCCACTCTCACACTCACAACCACCCATCCACCCCACACTCACACACACACACACTCACACTCAACACACTCACACACACACTCACACAGTCTCACATACACACTCATACACACTCATACAAACACATTCACACACACTCATTGACACTCATTCTCACACACACACATTCACACACTCATACACATATACACATACACACACATACACCCACACTTACACTCACACACTCACACCCACACTCTTCCCATCAGAAGGGCCCACACGGGGCATGCAGAGCCTCAGAGGCAGGTGTGCATTCCTGCCTGGCCCGGAGGGAGTCTGCAGTGTGGTGGCGCACACAGGTTGTGTCTACGTTGTTCCTGTTTATACTCACCTCATTTATTTCTGCTTATGGAAAGGAAGGAAGTTTTGGTCTTAGAGATCTTGAGTTTTACTGTCAGATTGGATTAGATTTGTGTTCCCTGTAAGTTTTCTTCCTTTCTGTGAAGGGGAGCACTTAGGAATCTGACTTAAGAAGCAGAAGATTGCTTGGCTTGTGTGGATCAGTGGTTACAGCATCAGCCTTGGACTGAGGGATCCCGGGTTCGGATTCCAGTCAAGGGCACATACCTTGGTTGAGGATTGATCCCTGGCCCTGATTGGAGCATGTATGGAAGGCAGCCAATCGATGTCTCTCTCTCTCTCTTTCTCCCTCTCTCTCGACCCCTTTTCCTTCTTCCCCCTTTCTCTCCTCCCCTCCTTCCTCCCTTCCACTCAATGGAAAAAATGTCTTCCCGTGAGGATTAAAAAATATATATATATATTGATTTTTTACAGAGAGGGAGGGAGAGGGATAGAGAGTTAGAAACATCGATGAGAGAGAAACATCAATCAGCTGCCTCCTGCACACCTCCTACTGGGGATGTGCCTGCAACCAAGGTACATGTCCTTGACCGGAATCGAACCCGGGACCCTCAGTCTGCAGGCCGACACTCTATCCACTGAACCAAACCAGACAGGGCCCGTGAGGATTTTTAAAAAGTTAAAAAAACAAAAATTTAAAAAACAAGCAGAAGATAAACTTCCTCCTCCATTTGTATTAAGAGAAATGACACCCACCCAAGGCTCCCATCACAGAAGCTCTGGGTGACGGACTGGGGACGTCTCCTCCTCCTGCTCACAGAGATGAGTCTGGGGGGAAAGGCGCTCAGGACAGCTGTGAGGTGGGGCAGGGACGCGTGTGGCAGCGCAGCTGCTGCTTGTTGCCCGCGCGTTCTTTGCTCACTGAGGGGCGGGGAGAAATAGGTGGCCGTCCCTGGCTGTAGGGACTCAGGGTCAGTAACCTTCTCCAGGTCCAGCTGTGAAAGGGACTGAGCCTGCCTGCTTCTGTGGATGGCGGTGCAGGTGCGAGACCTGGACACGCAGCATGGGGCTGCTGGTGACAGGCACGCGTGGGGTGCGGTCTGGTTAATGAGCGGGACTAGGGGGAGGGCGAGGTCCTGTCCTGAGGGGGTCCCCACGTGAGTCCCCTGTGCGCTGGGCTCCCTCAGGAAACGCCATGGTCTTCAAGCCGTCCCCCTTCACGCCCGTGTCCGCGGTGCTGCTGGCCGAGATCTACACGGCGGCGGGGGCGCCCCCCGGCCTCTTCAACGTGGTGCAAGGGGGCGCCGCCACGGGCCAGTTTCTGTGTCAGCATCGCGACGTGGCCAAGGTCTCCTTCACCGGGAGCGTGCCCACCGGCACCAAGGTGAGCGCACACGGCCAGGCCAAGGCCGTGGCATGCAGCTGTGGGTGTCAGCCCACCGAGCCGCTCGTGCTGGGAGGGAGGCCGTGGGGTCACCCACGTGGGTCTGACGGGGACTTCAGGCGTGTGCAGGGGGCGGGGCGTGCACTCGGGTCCACCGGGGCAGTTGGGTGGAAGGAAGGTGCTTCTCGGTCCATTTCGCCTTCATTCTGACCTTGATCTGCTCGGAGCTGTCAGCCTGAGCGTAGTCACAGGGACACAGAGCGATCCTGCCCGTGGGGTCGGCTGCGGGGACAGTATCTTTAACGTGAATTCCCTCCTGAGGATGTCGGATGCGCCTCTGGCTTTGGAGCCTGGAGAGGAACGTGACCTGACGGAGCACAGTGTGTGCGGAGGGCAGGCTGCAGAGGCCACTGCCTTGAGGTCGGGGCCTGTCACCCAGCCTGCAACTCCCTCTTAGGCCTCTGATGGTGGTCTTTCCTGTTCCCCAAGATCATGGAGATGTCGGCGAAAGGAATCAAACCCGTCACCTTGGAGCTTGGAGGCAAGTCTCCCCTGATCATCTTCTCGGACTGCAACCTGGAGAACGCGGTGAAGGGGGCTCTGATGGCCAACTTCCTCACGCAAGGCGAGGTGCGTGCTGCCCCTGGGGAGGTTGGAAGGCATCCCCACGCCTGCATCGAACTGCATGTTTTAAAGAGGCTTTTTATTTGGAAATAATTTCAGACTTAGAGGAGAGTTGTACAGAGAGTATAAAGAATTCACATGTACCTTTGAGCCAGGCTCCTCAAATGTCCACATTCTATTATGTTTATTTAAAACAACTAGGGGCCCGGTGCACAAAAATTTGTGCACTGGGGGTGGGGTGTCCCTCAGCCCGGCCTGTGCCCTCTCGCAGTCTGGGACCCCTCTGGGGATGTCTACCTGCTGGTGTGCCTGGCCAGCCTGGGTGAGGGGCCAATGTCTGTTTGCAAGCTGGCCAAGCTCCCCAGTGGAGACCCTCACCCCAGAGGGTGTAGCAAGCCTGGGTGAGGGGCTGAGGGCAGTTTTCAGGCTGGCCACAGCTCCCACTGACCCCACGGGCCACCCGCCTGGGAAGCCGAGGCTAGGGTGGCGCTGGCCGCCCCATGGCCTCCTGGACGGGGTCCGCGGGGGTCCAGCCACCTCGTCCCCGCGCCCCGGAAGGCTCCCGCCCGGGAAGCTGAGGCTGGGGTGGCGCTGGCCGCCCCATGGCCTCCTGGACGGGGTCCGCGGGGGTCCGGCCACCTCGTCCCCGTGCCCCAGAAGGCTCCCACCCGGGAAGCTGAGGCTGGGGTGGCGCTGGCCACCCCATGGCCTCCCGGGCGGGGGCCACAGGGTCCAGCCGCCTGGTCCCCGCCTCCCCCCCCCCCCAGGCTCCCGCCTGGGAAGGCATCCGTAGGCCCAAGGCGCTGGATGCCTTCCCAGGTGGGAGGCTACCAAGATGGCGGAGGCTGCAGCCCCGGAGAAGCTGCACACTGGGGCTGCGGCCTCTGCCATCTTGGCTGGGCTAATTTGCATACAGCAGCTCTGATTGGCTGGTGGGCGTGACTTACCCCTGTCCCGGAGAAACGATTAATTTTAATATTTTGCTTTTATTAGTTAAGATTTTTATGTTTTTACTGATTTAAGGGAGAGGAAGGGAAAGGGAGAGAGAGATAGAAACATCTAATCTAATAAGAGTATTATGCAAATTGACCCTCACTCCGTTACACCTAAGCCATGCCCACCAGCCAATTAGAGTGGCTGTGTGCAAATTAACCCAGCCAAGATGGCGGCCAGCAGCCATGGAGCTAGCGCAAATAGGAGGCTTCTGTTGCATTAGCGATGGAGGAAACTGCCTGTCTAGGCCAGCTGGGCCTCTGCTCAAGGCAATAAAGTTTCAATTGTAGAAGATAAACCCCAGAAACCTGATTCCAGCGAGCCTCGCTGGGACCTTGGGTCAGTGGGAGCTGTGGGCAGCCTGAAAACGGCCTGCAGCCCCTCACCCAGGTTGGCCACACTCCTATGGAGTGAGGGTCCCCACTGGGGGGCTTGGCCAGCCTGCCAGCAGGTGAACATCCCCCGAGGGGTCCCAGACTGTGAGAGGGCACAGGCTGGGCTGAGGGAACCCCCTGAGTGCACAAATTTTTGTGCACTGGGCTCCTAGTTAATGATAACAGAGAATCATGGATTGGCTGCCTCCTGCAACCTGGGCACACGCCCTAACTGGCAATCAAACTGTGACCTCCTAGTTCACAGGTCGACGCTCACCCACTGAGTCACACCAGCCGGGAAGTCCTTCTACATCTTTCAGCTCACTTTCTACTGTGAGAAAGAGCTTTCCTGGCCTTCCGTTTTTCATTGATTCATTTCTGTCAGCGTGGACCCATGCATCCCACCTTCTTCTGTGCGTGACACCCATTATTTAGTTTCATGCTCACATGATTGCACCTCAGGAGGCGGGACCCTCTCTTGACCTTCTGATATGTCTTCATGGGCCTCTGAGCACTTGACCTCCTGGCACAGCAGGTGCTCTGGACACTGCGCTCTTCCCCTGGCCGAGCTCTGCAGCCAGCCATGTATTTCTGCATGTGTCTGTGTTAATGACCACAAATTCATACAGCTATTTCCAGTCATTGCAGTACTGCAGGGTTGTGTTCGCCTTTGCCTTTCCATCCTGTTTATAGCTCTCCTTCTGCTGAGAGGTTGGGCGTCCATTCCCCACAGTCTGTCCGTGCGACTGAGTCTAGGATATGTTTGTAGTAGTTCCAGATTTGGGAAAAGTAAGTCTTCCAGCAAGAGTTCATATTTTTTCACAGCTCTTGTCGTTAGCCTCAGGGCAGAGTTAAAACTGAAAGTTCATCGGGCGGCTCTTCCTTCTCCCCGACCGCACTGTGGCTGTGATACTCATTTTAAGGAACAAGTTCACGACAAGTTGTCCTATTCCATTTGGGGTTTATTTTCCCCTCTTCTTGCTGGTTTTAAAGTTTTGTTTATTGTGATGGGGGGACATGCTAATGGTTCTAAGTGGCAGGATTTTACAGAAGCCACACAGATAGATGTTGGTGCCGCTATTGCTCCCGCCTGGTCCCCCATCCCCCACTTCCTTCTCTCCCCTCTTCCCACCCCCGGAGGCTGCTGGCTCATCTGTTTCCAAGTTTTCCTTCCTGTGTTTCTTCTCACGAAAGTGAACAGGTGCTGGTAGGTTGCTTATTCCCCTTCTTTCTTGGGCGAGTATAGAAGTTGGCATCTCAGGGGTACTTCCTCGTGCTTTGCTTTCTCCCCTAACATCCGGGGTCGCTCCATTTCACCCGTGGAACTGGCTCGTCTGTAATCCTTGGGCGCTGGTAGCATCTGAGCAGTCTTGAAGTTCATGTCTATCGAGAGTCTAAATACTCATTATTTGTGATTCTGGAGACAAACATTGACAATGAAATGTCTGGGTTTTATTAGGCTCGAGCCCTGGTTCTTAACTATTTTTACTGTCCCCTCCCATGCTTACCTCTTACTCTTAAATATGCAGCCAAATCGAGCAGCTGATGTGAGCGAACAGGAGAGGGTCTGAGGGTCCTCTGGTCTGTTAACGGCCTTCAGAAAATGTAAACAAACACAGGAAGATGTCACTTACCTCAGGTCACACAGTGTGTGCTGCAGTCACACGTGGGTCCTCTTTTGGAGGGGAGCTTTGCTGACAGAACGAACCTTCACAAAGGTGTAGTGTGTTCTTCCTAAGCTTTAACTCAGCGGTTCTCAACCTTCTGGCCCTTTAAATACAGTTCCTCATGCTGTGACCCAGCCATAACATTATTTTCGTTGCTACTTCATAACGGTCATGTTGCTACTGTTGTGAATCATAATGCAAATATCTGATATGCAGGATGGTCTTAGGCGACCCTGTGAAAGGGTCGTTCGACCGCCGAAGGGGTCGTGACCCACAGGCTGAGAACCACTGCTTTAACCTGTGGAGTTTTTCCCCATTCCTTTTCCTTCTTCGCATGCTGATACATTTTTGTCTTTTTCAGGTTTGCTGTAATGGCACAAGAGTGTTTGTGCAAAAGGAAATTCTTGATGAATTCACAGAGCAAGTGGTGCGACAGACCAAGAGCATAAAAATTGGAGACCCCCTTCTGGAAGAAACCAGGATGGGCCCCCTCATCAACCGACCACACCTGGAGCGAGTCCTCGGGTTTGTGACAGGGGCCAAGGAGCAGGTGAGGAAAGGGGTGGGGCGGGGGGGGGGCAGTTCCTCCCACCACCAGGCGCAGGGCCCTTCCGAGGCCGTAACCCCCCTATAGCCCCTGGGGTCTGGGCTAGGCTCCCGCTTTGTCCTGGCGATAGAGTGACCAAGTCCGTTCGTCCAGGACTGCACGTGGGGGTCGCACGTGTAACGGAAAGCGTGTGTTCTGTTTTCCTTTTCGGCAGGGGGCTAAGGTGTTGTGCGGGGGAGACCTGTACGTGCCCGAAGATCCCAAGCTGAAGGATGGCTATTTTATGAGACCGTGTGTGTTGAGTATGTCCTTTTCTTGTTTGCCTTTATTTTTTTATTTTTTATTTTTTATATATTTTATTGATTTTTTTACAGAGAGGAAGGGAGAGGGATAGAGAGTTAGAAACATTGATGAGAGAGAAACATCGATCAGCTGCCTCCTGCACACTCCCTGCTGGGGATGTGCTTGCAACCAAGGTACATGCCCTTGACCGGAATCGAACCTGGGACTTTTCAGTCTGCAGGCCGACGCTTTATCCACTGAGCCAAACCGGTCAGGGCTCTTGTTTGCCTTTAAACGGTTTGAATGGAATGGCAGATGGGAGAGAGTTTCTGTACAGCACGAGTAAGGTGGCAAGCGAGGGTTGGCAAATCCTGTGTCCCCTCCACTCAGATTTCGGAAGTGGGAGTTCTCTGTCACCATCACAGCCGTGCGCCCGCCCTGGGGCGAGCCTCTCCCGTTGTCCCGGAAGCTGAGCTCGGGAGGGAAGTGCACACTGATAGAAAGTACTGAGTTTCGTTTGTCAGGAAGGTGGTCAGGATTGCATCTTGCTTTGAACTATGGCATCAATATAGTAAAACCAATGTGTCAGACAATACGGTAGCATTTATAAAAGTTGTCTCTTAAGGCTCCTTAGCACCTCCTTTCAATCTAAAAACCTCCTGGTCTGGAAGTCAGGTATAAGGTTACCATCCTACTTCCTCCTCCAGTTACCTCCGTCCTCGCTCAGGGTGACCCTGCCCTGGAGGGCGCTGTCCTCGTGCCCTTCCCGCCGTCTCAGAGCCTGTTAGTGTCCCCTGGGAGCTTTACAAGCCATGTGCAGTTGGAGTTGGTTATGTGATCCTTGCACCTTGTCCTCAAGGAGACCTGGCTGGGTCTGTCCCTCAGGCCGAGGTGCCCTTAGGTTCCCCACCTGTGTTCCACGCACTGACCTGGGCCTCGCCTGGGAAGGTCTGAGTCTCAGAGCAGCAACCCGACGTCTGTGCCCGGGGTTTGCCAGTGGCGGCTAAGTGAACAGGAACAGTTGGCACCTTTTAGATAAAACATATAGTTGATCCCAAATCCATTAAAGACCCCATAAGTGCATGGAACAGGGAGGAGCAGAGTCACCTCATAGTGTAACAGCGGCTTCTCTGGATGCTGGGGCCGAAGGTGGTTTTGTTACGGTCTGTGCATTGCTGAGTATTGCAGATTTTATGTATTTATTTAATCCTCACCTGAGGGTATTTTTTCTTTTTCTTTTTTTTTTAAATATATTTTATTGATTTTTTACAGAGAGAAAGAGAGAGGGATAGAGAGTTAGAAACATCGATCAGCTGCCTCCTACACAATCCCCACTGGGGATGTGCCCGCAACCAAGGTACATGCCCTTGACTGGAATCGAACCTGGGACCCTTGAATCCACAGGCCGACGCTCTATCCACTGAGCCAAACCGGTCAGGGCCTGAGGGTATTTTTTCATTGAATTTTTTTTTTAAGAGGAAGGGAGGGAGGGAGGGAAACATGGATGTGAGAGAGAGACACCCCATCCGCTGCCTCCTGAACACGCCCTGCCCGACTGGGGATTGAACCTGCAGTCCAGTTACATGCCCTTGACTGGGAATCGAACCCATGACCTTTCAGTGCACGGCCCTATGCCTTAGCACTGAGCAACACCAGCCGGGGCTGAGTGTCACAGATCTTAATTTTCCGTTTACTTAATATTGGGGACTAATGTCGAGTGAGCCACGTTTCTCCTTATCCCTCCTCTCTTCCGACTGAACCCAGAGCTCGCGGAACACGGAGCCACTCTTGGTCCCAGCCTGCGTAAGATCATAAATGTTTTCTGGGACTGTTGAGTAGTAACATTTTGGCTAATGGTTTCCCTAAAAATCACATGTGGATGACTAGCTTTCAAAGAATTAGAACATAGTAAATCATGCTTAAGCGCCACCTAAAGATGATTTAATCCCTAAGTATTCATGCGCTCTAATCCACATCTTAAGAGACGTAGACATGTCATCTTTGTAGATGTGTGAACGGTTGGTTATAGACGTTGGCTGCTCCTGAGCTGGTGTTGGCAAGGGGTTCTCAAGCTGTTCTCTGGCCTCCACGCTGCTCACATCATAACAGCCTTTAAGGCACACGTCTCCCCTCGTGCCATGACTGCTGTGTCGGGGTGTCTGGCCTCAGGGACAGGGCAGACGGCACCGCTCTCCAGAATCACCGGGTTCGGTATTTGATGTGTAAATAGATGCACTGCTCTATATACGCATATTGTGAAATGTCAGGTGTGAATTATATCGTTTTAAAGAATTGTCCTCTTGCCCAGACAGTGTGGCTCAGTGGTTGAGCTTTGACTTAGGAACCTGGAGGTTTGATTCCCAGTCAGGGTACATGCCTGGGATGCAGGCTCAGTCCCTACTTGGGGGTGTGCAGGAGGCTGCCAGTCAGATTCTCTCTCATCATTGATGTTTCTCTCTCTCCTCCTTCTCCCTTCCTCTCTAAAAATAAAAAAAAAGATTAAAAAAATAAAAGAATTGGCTTCTTAAAGGAACTTTAAGTACATTTTCATGTCAAATAAACACCCGATTGGTTATTTCTAAGGTTGTTTTTATAATGGAACTTTCTTTTTTGTATTTAATTCTATCACAGAGTCATTAAGAAAATGTGGGCATGTGTAAAAGACATTAATCATATATATAACATTTCTTTTTTAAAAATATATTTTATTGATTTTTTACAGAGAGGAAGGGAGAGGGAGAGAGAATTAGAAACATTGATGAGAGAGAAACATTGATTTGTTGCCTCCTGCACACCCCCCACTTGGGTATGTATGTTACTGCAACCAAGGTATATGCCCTTGACCAGAATTGAACCTGAGACCTTTCAGTCCGCAGGCTGACGCTCTATCCACTGAGCCAAACCAGTTAGGGCTATATAACATTTCTTAAAATATATTTTTATTGATTTTAGAGAGGACGGGAGGGGGAGAGAGAGATAGAAACATCAGTGATGAGAGAGACCTATTGATCAGCTGCCTCCTGAATGCCCCCTACTGGGGATCGAGCCCGGAACCCAGGCATGTGCCCTTCACTGGAATCTAACCCAGGACCCTTCAGTCCATAGGCCGACGCTCTATCCACTGAGCCAAACCAGCTAGGCTGTAACATTCAACAGAAATTGGGGCAGTCCCCTGAATATTTATGTCTTTTTCAGTGAATGGTGTTTATTTTTAATGTTTTTTTAAATTGATTTCAGAGGGAGAGAGAGAAACATCAATGATGAGAGAGAATCATTGATCAGCTGCCTCCAGCTCCTCCCCCCACCCCCATTGGGGATTGAACCCACAATCTGGACATGTGCTCTGACTGGGAATTGAACTGTGATGTCCTGGTTCATGGACTGATGCTCAACCACTGAGCCATCAGTGAATGTTCTTTCGTGAGCATTCGCTTAGTAAATTCTTTCAGAAAATGTACTTGAGAAGCTGAGAGAAGCTGGTCCCCAGGGTGTGCATGGTTCACGCGACCCTGTCCTCTGCCTGGACGTCGGTTGTGGGCCCAGTCTTCCCACTGTAAGTGGTGACGGCCATACCTGTGTGCATGCTGGTCACTCGTCAGCGGCCTCTTGTGGTGAACTGAACCTGGAGTTAGTTACCCCGAGGCTGTGGCTGAACACACACTGTCATGTTGCGCCCGTGGGAGCGCCACGTGGAGCTTCCCAGCTGTGCGTGGACTGTGTGGACGAGTTTTGGGGGCCGAAGCGGCGGTTTCCACAGCATCTTGTCTCCCCACTGCTTGCAGGCAACTGCAGGGATGACATGACCTGCGTGAAGGAAGAGATCTTCGGGCCCGTCATGTCCATTCTGTCGTTTGACACTGAAGAGGAGGTTCTGGAAAGAGCCAACAACACCTCTTTTGGACTAGCCGCCGGCGTCTTCACCAGGTACGTGGGGACCCCCCCACCCCCCCCCCGCCACCACCCCGGTGGCTCTGGGGAGGAGGGAGCGTGGCTGGCTGCTCGGATGGGGCCTGATCTGGCCCCTGCAGGTCTGCCCACAGCGTTTCGTCAGCATTTCCTGTAAAGTCAGAAGATGCCCAAGTAGCATTGTGTCGTTTGTCCTCCGTGGCCACAGTCCTGCTACTGAGCTTACATTGAGCTGTCAATGTGGCTGATGAGAATGCTACCTTCTTCATTGGTCTGTGGAATAAGCATTTAGGCGCTGACCCCGGGTCCC
Source organism: Murina feae (assembly GCA_004026665.1). Taxonomy (NCBI): domain Eukaryota; kingdom Metazoa; phylum Chordata; class Mammalia; order Chiroptera; family Vespertilionidae; genus Murina; species Murina feae. The sequence continues at coordinate 7,627 of PVJC01025056.1, read as the reverse complement.
AGAGCATGAGTGTCCACGTGCCGGACCCCGGAAACCTACGCGTGTACGGGCTCCTCCGGAACGTGAGTGCGGCTGCCAGCGCCTCCTGCTGGGGACGCACCGCAGCACATGGGGCGGGTTTGTTTGCACGCATGTGGGTGTCCCCGGGCTTAGCCGCTGTGAGCAGGGCTGTGACCCCGTCCTGTGTGAGCGTTAGCCACCGCACTGAGGGGAGGAGGTGGTCTGAAGTAGTGTCTTCGCTTGACGATACGCAAACTCTGCATAGTTGTTGGCAGTTATAGGTAGTTTTTTTTTCTTTTCTGTTTTATTTAAAGGGGCTCTAACGAGAAGTTCCTTTTAAACGTTTTTTTATTTTTAAATATTTTTCTTATTTCGGAGAGGAAGGCAGAGTGAGAGAGAAACATCAATGATGAGAGAAAGTCATTGATTGGATGCCTCCTGCATGCTCCACACTGGGGATTGGGCAAGCCCCTGGGCATGTGCTCTGACCAGGAATTGAACCCAGGACCCTTCAGTCCGCAAGCCAGTGCCCTATCCACTGAGCCAAACCTGCTAGGGCTAGTTATTGATTTTAGAGAGAGGAACGGCGGGAGGGGGAATCAGGAGAGAGGGAGAGAGCAAGATCTGTGTGAGAGTGAAACATGGATTGGTTGCTTCCTCTACCCGCCTTGGAGAGGGGTGAACCCGCATCCTCGGGGTGTGCCCTCACCGGGAATCGAGCCGCAATGTTTGGTGTACGGGAGGATGCTCCAGCCACCGGAGCCATATCAGCCAGGGCTTAGGCAGTTTCCTAAGGCTGCTTCACACTTGGGATTTTTCTGTTTCTTTAGTGATAGATAAGGTTTTATTTCTTTTGTCACTTTGTGGCCGGAACCTGGGAGGAAGACATGTCTCCCGGAGGACCTGATGTTATGGCTTGTGCTTGAGCTCCGAGGAAGGGCTCAGGAGCTGCTTCTTTAAAAAACAAACAGCAGCTCATCTGGTTAGAGCACGGTCCCCATACACCAAGGCTGCGGGTTCGATCCCTGGGCAGGGCACATACAGGAATGGACCAATGAATCCTAAATAAGTGGAACAGCAAATCGATGCTTCTCTCTCTCTCTCTCTCCCTCCACCTTCCTCTCTCTCAAATCAATAAATAAATTAAAAAAAACCACACAACAACCACCAAAACAAACAACAGCCCTGGCTGGTTTGGCTCAGTGGATAGAGCGTGTTCGGCCGCTGGAGTAAGGGGTCTCGGGTTCGATTCCAGTCGGGCTCGTGCCTTGGTTGCAGGCTCCTTCCCGGCCTGGGATCTGGTTGGGGCTCGTGCACGAGGCAACCAGTTGATGTGTTTCTCTCACATCATGTTTCTCTCTGTCTTTCCCTCTACAAATCAGTGGAAAAGTATCCTCAGGTGAGGATTAACCGAAACCAAAACAAACAGAAACGTCAGTTTTCGGAGTAATTTCAGGTTTACCGTGATAATGGAGGAGGTACAGGATTTCCCATGCGCCCCGCCCCCCACGCGCACAGCTTCCTTAGTGTCTGCCCCTACAGACGGCCCATTGGTTCTGACGAACCTGTGTGACTGTGTCATCACCCCAAGCCCACAGTTGGCCTGGGGCTCCCTCTCGGCGACGTCCTCTGTGGGTTTGGACAAAGGGCAGTGACTGGGACCCCTGCTGGGGCGGCCCATCGCGCAGCGCCCCTGTCCTGACGGCTGCGTGAGCCGCTGTGCTGTGACTGCATCGAGGGGCTGTCTCGCTCGTGCTGTGGCCACGATACAGGCAAAGGGGCCACACCTGTGTCCTTACCTTTCCCGGCTCGTGGGGATCACTCACGGGCTGAGCAGCTCACCCACGTAAGGCGCACGCCGAGTGCTCTGAGTGTATTTACAGACTGTGCAGCGTCCCCATAGCCAACGTCAGGCCGTTTCCATGAGCTCAGGACAGCGAGGCGAGCTATTGGCCCCGCCCCCAGCCCCGCAGGTCCCCTTCACGTCTCCTTCCTGCTTGCTCTGAAGGTTTTCTCTAAATGGGACCACACGCCTTTAGCTTTCACTGACATCATGTTTTCAAGGCTCTCCGGGCTGTAGCGGGTGTTGGCCCTGCTCCTCCCCACTCCCAGGCACCCTGCCAAGTTGGTGGGCATGTGATAGCCGTACTTGTGGCTGCTGTGAGCGGTGGTGAGCGTCCGTGTGTGACGGTGAGGCTCCAGGTTAAGCCATGTCTTCCCTGCAGGGACCTCCAGCGCGCTCACCGCGTGGTGGCCGAGCTGCAGGCCGGCGTGTGCTTCGTCAACAACTACAACGTCAGCCCCGTGGAGCTGCCCTTCGGCGGCTACAAGAAGTCAGGTGAGAGCTGGGGTCGGCGGGCCACCAGGTCCCAGGGGGCCTGTCATCAGTCCCTGTTGACCAGGGCCCCGGTCTGTCGGCGTCGTCTCCGCTCAGGTTGGGGTGCATCTTGGGAAGGTCTGTCCCGTGGGGAGAGTTACTCTTCCTCGCGGCTTTGAGCGCCATACTTACGGCCACCACAGTGCTGGCCGACGTAGGAGCTGGCTGTGCCGGTGAAGCGGTGGGTGTTAATCTGACATGTGATTAGGTCTCTCCTTGGCGTTCCCTGGTCACAGTCCACTAGTCATCCCCGTCCCTCCGGGCCAGCCGAGCGGGGCACAGGCCAAGTGCAGAGCCGGAACGGGGCTGTTCTGTTGCTGCGTAACCGTCAGTGCAGGGCAGGTTGGTCTGTGCCCTGTGGCTGTGGAGTGCTGCCCACAGACGTGGCACCGGCGTGCCCACGGGAGGAGGGAGAGATGGAGGATGGCCAGCTCTGCTCAGGGTCTCCGCTGGCTGGCCCGGCCACTCCCCGCCGCTCACAGCTGGTGTCCCCAGGGGAGGGCTTTCTCTCTTAGACGTGTTGCTTCCGTGCTCTGCAGGCCCGAGGGCGGTGCCTGTCCCCTACGGCCTGTGACCTTTCAGGCGTGCCGAGAGGGCCCACCGTCCCCCTTGTCTTCCTGCAGGGTTTGGCAGAGAGAACGGCCGGGTGACCATTGAGTATTACTCGCAGCTGAAGACGGTGTGTGTGGAGATGGGTGACGTGGAGTCTGCCTTCTGAACGCCGGCCGGGAGCCCCGTGGACGTGCCGGGCTGAGCCTGAGACCGGCGGAGGCCTCGCACGGCACCGATGCGTCCCGGAGGCGGTCGCGTGGGTCCGCGCCTGGCTCAGCGCCACTCTCGTCACTCTGGTCACTCAGGCATCTTCCCTGAGGGCTGCACAAGTGCCTTGGTTCTAATGGGTCTGCCCGCTGCTCTCTCTCACTTGCCTGGAAGAAGGCGTTCCTTTCAGGCCCCGTGGACCCATGGCGGGTGCTGTTGGCTCACGGCTGCCTGGCTCATGGTTCTGAAAGCTGAGCATCGGGAAGGGAGGGGACCAGATCCTGGGCGGGTCAGCGGTGGAGGGTAACTGCAGAGAAAGGTTTTGTTTTTGCGGGGCCGTGGGGGAGGACACGCCCTCTGCTTTAAACTCCAGCTTGCTGTCTGGATGCAATGGTTCCCTGTTAAATGTACAAATTATTTGCACGTGTCCAAGAGCCAAATAAATCACACTGTTCATCCTTCCATTGTCGTGTTTTAAAACGAAACAACGCTCAAGGTCACTTAGGACACAGAATGGGCTGACCTGAGACACATGTAACAGCTCCTAGGCCCTGTGACCTCGGAGCGCTGTCAGGTCCTGGTGACCTCAGACTGCAGGGTCCTCTTTGCCGCTGCCTTCACCGCTAGGGTTCAGGACCTGAAGGAGGGGCAACACACAAATGAAAATGCTGTATAAGAAATATGAATTTACCCAAAATAAAAATGAACTTAGGAGGCATGAGGGGCCCGGTGGAGGCCTGGTCTGCCTTTTATTCACTTGAATACACATTTGTCCTTCAGCAATGCGTACAGGCAGATCAAAGGTGAAGTCTGCTAAACAGTGAAAGGATTATCAGGTTAGGGAATTGCCTTGAGCCATTGAGCCCACAGCAGGGCAATATTATGCCGATTTTCAGCCCTGCTGAATACCCAAGTCCATTGGCCTTCCAATGTTTTCTTTTTGCATTAATATGCTAACTGCTGAACCAGTGGGAGAGTTCCGTAGGCTGTGTGAGGAGGAGGTGGCTGTAGGAAGGGCTCACGGCACTGGAGGCTGAGAGGGCCCAGCACCTGCTGCCTGCAGGTGGGACGGGGAGCTGGTGCTGTAGGTCAATGCGAGTCCCAGGCTGAGAGCAGGAGGGATGGGGTAAGTCGGGCCGAGCCGAGAACCGGAGCTGATGTCCCAGGCGGAGGTGGGTGGCCCAGCGCAGGCAGGCAGCGAGCTCGCCCTCTGCATGGACTGGACGCTGGGGAGGGCCCTCTGCTTACCTAGGCCACCAATTCAGATGCTTAACCTCTTCTGGAAGCAGCTCCCAGACACACCTGGAAATCCTGGGCCTCACTGAGCCCAGTCAGGCCAACACAGTCAGACCAACACAGTCGGGCTGACACGGAGAGTTAACCTCAGGACAGACAGCTGACCTAGTAGTGGAGGAAGGCTGGCTCTTGCTCCTGGGCCTGTGTGGGCTTATGAGCGCTCGTGGCAGGTGCGTGCCTAGAGGACGGACCTGGGGATCAGCCCCTCAGTGTTTGCACCACCGGCACATGGGGTGCAGAGCACAGCCAGCAGAATGGTCTCACCGTGTCTGGGGGACCCCGTGCGGCTTACATAGGCGGAGCTGCCTAGGAGGACAAGTGAGCAGGGGGAGGGGCAGACTCTGAACTCGCTGTGTTCCCGCTGCCGCACCTTCGTTCAGCGCTCACTCCTGGGAGAGGGGATCTCCTGGGCAGGCCGGGACGCGAGGAGCAAGGAGCAAGACAAGGCCGGTGCGTGATCTGACTTGCACCTCCAGACTTCCCCATCCCTAGACTTAACTCAGTGGGTTAGTTCCCTATGACCCCTCACCTCCTTTCCACTCACATCCATTATCTCCCAGCTCTGGGGTTGAGTTGGAAATGGTTTCCGGGGCGCAGCCGGAGTGTTGGTCCCTCGCTCCCCGCCTTGCTCTGGAGGTCATGTGCTCCCTTGCCCTCTGCAGCCCTCAGTAACGCCTTGCCTCCTCGCTTCACAGCCTGCAGCTGAGCACCTCCTGTCCTCTCTGCTCCGACCACCTTCCTCTTCCAAGGACACTGTGATGGGCCCATCCAGATGGTCCCTGTCTCTCCTCTCAAGATCCTTGCTTGTCTTTGCAGAGTCTCTGCCACGTATGGGACAAGACTCGGCCACATTGGGGAGCATTACTCAACCAGCCACACAGCACAGTGTGTTCCGGGGGGCTGTCCGCTGTCGCGTTTGACAGATTTCCCTGAACAGACACCTTGTGGTTGAGGAAGCACCTTCTGAGAGGAGTGACTCATGCCCATGGGCCCACCCACCAAGGAAACACTAGCTGGTCCTGGAGCCAGCCTCCTCTCACCTGGAGAATTCGTGGGATGTGGCTCCATTTCCCCAGTCTTTCTCTATTACTTCGATTTCCTTTTGAGAGTTAACACCTTGCTGACTGGTTACGAGACAACTCATCGGCCGTGTCAGGGCTGTGAAAACTGGCAGGAATAGGTCAGCGGGAGTGGTCTTTCCAAGTGAGTCAGAACTCACCACACCCTGGCTACGGCGGCTTTTCATGGCGGTTGGAGGAAGATCTGGACTCCCGAGGCCCACCAGAGACCCAGAACTGCCTGTCCCTCGGCTCAGAGGGGCTCGGACCTGTGATGGATTGAAGGGCTGGGGGAGCCTTGCCCCTCGGCGGCCCAGGGACCTGTGGAGCCACAGGGACTCAGAAGCTGCATTTTAGCAGGTGACTCCGTGATGCTTGTGGAACCACGGGTTTTAACTTCCGCCACAGGTTAGAATGGCCAGAGAAGCCATAAAACCACTGAGGTCTGAGCTAGCTGGTCTGGGGAGGGGGAGGGATGGGGTGCCGGGGGGGTGGGGAGGGGGAAGACAGGGCAGCTGGAGTCTCCAGGGTCCTTTGCAGGTGAGCGTGTGCACAGCCCGGCTGATTCAGGGCCACGAGCCACAGGCAGCTGCTCTCCCGTCAAATACAGATTCATCGTCAGTTCCAGCCACACTTCCAGCCTCAGTGCTGCACGTGGTGGTGGGGACTGTCCCGGACACGCAGTGTAGAAGGCAGTGGCCTTTGGGGAGAACCAAGATGACGGCATGAGGTATATACCTAAATGCACAGCCTCCACAACTACATTATGAAAATACAACTATACAGATAAATGGCCATCCTCCAGAACCAAGGAAGGGGAAGCTTTACATCTAGAAGGCAAGAGGAGGAATTCAGTGAGACTGAGTAGACGCTCCCAGCACCAAAACTGAGAGGTACAGACGTGCGGAACGGAAGCGGCGGCACGGGTGAAAGGGTGGCGGTGGCTGCACCTGGGTCCACAGCTTGGAAGGAGATTATAAACTCCAGGGTCGCACTGAATGCGATGCAGGCTGTAGGGCAATGGGGTGGAAGACCAGTGGCATTGTAGTAGTGCTATTTGCAGCTATCACTGACGCGGAGATTCGGGGACTCAGAGATGTGCAGACCCCACGCCTTGGAGGCGCCAAATCCGGGAGAAGATGCGGAGTCAGCGGAGGGGCAGCCATTGTGGGTTGCTCCGCCCCGGTGATTCTGAGACCCCGCCCTACCCCACCTACAACCCCGCCCAAGCTGTATGCCTGCCTGCCTTCAGCATAACCTAAGGGTCTGCAGCTGGGGCAGAACTCCCAAAGATCTAAACCCCAAACAACGAGGAGAAAGGCCTGCAGGTCATTTCCTCCCAGTGATACCTCCCAGTGATAACTACAACAAGACTGTGCACCCAGCCTTCAAAGGCGTACAAGAGTGTCCACCCCAGGTGATTGGGGAGGCTGAATCACTGGGCCCTATAGGATACCTAGCACAGAAAACCACCCTATCAACGAGCAGCCAAAATGCGGAGACTAAGAAACAAGTCACAAATGACAGAAATGGAGGAACGCAAACAACTGGATATAGAGTTCAAAACCACAGTTATTAGGTTTTTCAAGAATTTTCTAGAAACAGCTGATAAATTTGAAAAGGACCAGCTAGAAATAAAGTATACACTGACTGAAATAAAGAATAATATACAGAGATCCAACAGCCGATGAGAGGATCACAAGAATCAAGTCAAACATATGAAATATGAAGAAGCAAAACCCACCCAGCCAGAAAAGCCAAAAGAAAAAATAATAAAAAAATATGAAGATAGTGTAAGGAGTCTCTGGGACAACTTCAAGTGTACTAACATCAGAATTATAGGGGTGCCAGAAGAAGAGAAAGAGCAAGATATTGAAAACCTATTTGAAGAAATAATGACAGAAAACTTCCCCCACCTGGTGGAAGAAATAGATTTCCAGCCGGAACCGGTTTGGCTCAGTGGCTAGAGCGTCGGCCTGTGGACTGAAGAGTCCCGGGTTCGATTCCGGGCAAGGGCATGTACCTTGGTTGCGGGCACATCCCCAGTGGGAGGTGTGCAGGAGGCAGCTGATCGATGTGTCTCTCTCATCGATGTTTCTGACTTTCTATCTCTCTCCCTTCCTCTCTGTAAAAAATC
>PVJC01025055.1:0-25013 GCA_004026665.1 Murina feae | reverse complement strand
AATTACTTTACCCAGCAAAGCTATCGTTCAGAATTGAGGGTCGGATAAAGAGCTTCACAGACAAGAAAAAGCTAAAAGAGTTCATCACCACCCAACCAGTATTATATGAAATGCTGAAAGGTATCCTTTGAGAATGAGGAAGAAGAAAAAGGAAAGTAAAAATTATGAACAACAAATATATATCAACGAGTGAATCTATGAATCAAGTGAATAAAAAATCTGATGAACAGAAATCTGGTGAATAGAATAGAATCAGAGGCATAGAAAGGGAGTGGACTGACAATTTTGGGGGGTTAAGGGTGTTGGGGTGCGTGAAGAGACTGGACAATAATTGTACACCTATGGATGAGGACAGTGGGGGGGCAAGGACAGAAGTTGGGGTGGGAAATGGGAGGAGGAGAGCTATGGGGGAAAAAAGAGGAACAACTGTAATAATCTGAACAATAAAGATAAATTTTTTAAAAAAAGAAAAATTTTAAAGCGTTCTGAACTGAATGAAACTGTAAACAAAAAATATCAAAATTTGTAGGATGTAGCTAAAGTAGTATTTAGAGGGAAATTTATAGCACTAAAATGCCTATGTTAGGAAAGAAGGAAGTCTCAAATCAATTACCTCAGATTATAACTTAAGAAACTAGAAAAGAGCAAATGAAATCCAAATTAAGCAGAAGGAATGAAGTAATAAAGATTAGAATATAAATCAATGAAATAGAAAACAGAAAAGCAATAGAGAAAAATAGATGAAACCAGAGATTGTTTTGGAGAAAATCTAGCTAGTCCAATCAGGAGAAGAGAGGAGAGTGAAAGAAAAAGGGAGAATACAAATTACTAATATCAGGAATAAGAGAGGTAAGATATTAAAACGGCAATAAGAGAATATTGTGACCAACTTTATGCCAATAAATTGGACTACTGAGATAAAATGCATAAATTTCTTGAAAGACCATCTTTCAAAGCTCACTCAAAAAGGGCTATTATTGATAATCAAAATAGTTATATAGCTATTACATAAATTGAATTTGGAATTTAAAATGTTCCTTCAAAGAACTCCAGGCCCAGATGACTTCACCAGAAAATTATATAGAGCATTTAGGTAATGAACAGTGTCAATTCTACACAAACCCTTCCAGAAAATTAAAGCACAGTGAAAATTTCTCAACTCATTCTATAAGGCCAGCATTATTCTGATATTAAAACCTGACAAAGACATTACAAGAAAACTACATATCTCTCATGAACACAGATGCAAAATTTTATTAAATATGACAATTTATACAAAGGATAACACACCATGACTAAATGGAGTTTATCCCAGGAATGCAAGGTTGGATTAACATTCAAAATCAATCAAGTTATTCACCATCATTAACACATTAAAACCAAAAAACTATATAAATCTCAATAGATGTAGAAAAGGTATTTGACAAAATCCAAGGTTTATTCCTGATACAAATTCCCATAAAACTAGAAATAAAAAGGAACTTCCTCCAACAGGTAAAAGACATCTTAAAAAAAAACCTACAGCAAACATCATATTTAATGGTAAAAACTGAATGATTTCTTCTAAGATCAAGAACATGGCAAGTATGCACACTTTCATCACTTCTATTAAACATACATTGAAGGTCCTAGCCAATGTAATAGGCAAGAAAAAGCAAAGGCATCCAGATTTGAAAAGAAGTAAAATGGTCTTTATTCATAGACAACATGAAACATGATTACACATATAGAAAATCCTATGGAATCTACAAAAAAAGTTACCAGAATGAATACGCTAGTTTTGCAAGGTTTCAGGATACAAAATCAATATACTAAAAAGTAATTATATTTCTATGTATAATTGGAACTAAATAAATGGAAACTAAGTTTTTTAAAATACCAATAATACATCAAAAATAAGAAGTACTTAGGGACAAATCTGACAAAAGAGAGATCTGTTCCCTAAAAACTACAACATATCGCTGACAGAAATTAGAGATGACTCAAATAAAAGGGAAAATATACTGTGTTCATGGATCAGTAGACTCACTATTATTAGGCTATCAATTCTTCCCCAATTGACACAGCCCTAAGTAATCTTAATCAAAATCCTAGAGGGCTTTTAAAAAAGAAAATGAAATGGAATATCAAGTCTCAGCTGGAAGACGGGGGTAGGTGGATCGATGGGTGGGAAGAGATCAATCAAAGAACTTGTATGCATATATGCTAACCCATGGACAAAGACAATGGGGAGGGGTGAAGACCTGGGCTGGGGGGCGGGGGCAGACTAGAAGGGGTCAACGAGGGAAAAGAGTACATACATAATACTTTCTCAATAATAAAGATTTAAAATAAATAAGAATTTGATAATTCTAAAATTTATATGAAAATAGGAAGGACCTAGAATAGTCAAAACATTTTTTATAACGAAGTACAAAATTGTAAAATTTACATTACCCAATTTAAAGGCTTATTACAAAGCTATCAAGACAGTGTGGTGTTGCCCTGGCCAGTGTGATTCAGTGGTTAGAGTGCAGGCCCAGACACCAAAGGATTGCAGTTTTGATTCTCGTTCAAGGACAAATAACTGTGGCAGGTTCATCCCAGCCTCTGTGGGGGTGAGTGCGGGAGGCAACCAACTGATGTGTCTCTTTTACATCAATGTCTATGTCTCTGTCTCTGTCTCTCTCAACCTCCCTTCCCTTCCATTCTCTCTAAAAAATCAATGGAAAAAAATATCCTCAGTTGAGAATTAACAACAACAAAAAAGACAATGTGGTGTTGATGTTATTATAAACAAGTAATTGATGGAACCAAAGAAAATCCAGAAATAGATTCATAAACATATGGCTAACTAGTTTTCAATAAAGATGAAAAGCAATTCAATGGCGAAAGGACAGAAAAAAATTATGATGCTTAACACAACTGAATATTCATATGCTTATAAATAAGAGACAGCGAAACCCTTTCACCCATAACTCCCTCCATGTACAAAAAAATTCTAGACCTAAATTTAAAATCTAAAACTATAAAACTTAACCAAAGAACTTATATACTTACTACAGGCCTACTGCATGAAAATTCATGTACTAGGGGGGTGAAGGGGGTCTCTCAGCCCAGCCTGTCCTCTCTGTCACAGTCTGGGAGCCCTCAGGGGAAGGAGGCAACCCAATAATCAGGGGAAGGTGATGCCCCCATCACACCTCTGCTGCTGCCACTGCCAGCAGTGCAAGCCTCAGCTGTCCCTGGTTACCTAAGCCTCGGGCAGCCCTGGGCAGCTGGGCATCTGCCATCCTAGGCTTGCCTGTGCCTCAGTCCGGACCTGGGCGGCTGGGGGGCTGAGGGGACTAGGGGACTCCAGAGGCAGGCGTGCGGCAAGGTGGGGCTGAGGGGGCTGGGCACCACCATCTTGTGGCTGTGGGCGCCATCTTTGAGGGTGGAGCAGTCAATTAGTATATTCCCTCCTTACTGGCTGTGGGCACTGTCATCTTTGAGGGTGGGGCAGCAATTAGCATATTCCCTTATTGGCTGTGGGTGCCACTATCTTTGAGGGTGGGGCAGTCAATTAGCATATTCCCTCCTTATTGGTGGTGGGTGCCACCATCTTTGCGATGGTGTGAGGGTCAATTAGCATATTCACTCTTTATTAGATAGAATATACTAGGTGTACCAGTTAATAACATGAGTTTATTTCAATTGATGAAGTTACACATATGTTGATATATATGCGATTTGATATGTATGCTATTTTATTGTATTAACAAGCTTCAAAACTTCCTATGTCAAATTTCCTGAAGATGTTAACATCATAGATATTTTTACACTTAAAAATGTTGAATTTCATGCCAAAAAAAGAGCATTTGTGGGAAGTTATAATTCATTACTTTATTTTGAAGAAAAGTGCTGCTGAAAGTTATTGTATACTATGTGAAGCTTATGGTGAACATGCTCCATCTCAAGAGACTTGTGAACGCTGGTTTAAATGCTTCAAAGGGGATGATTTCGATGTGAAAGACAAAGAACGTCCAGGTCAACTGAAAAAGTTTGAAGAGCAACAATTACAAGCGTTATTGGATGAAGATGCATGTCAAACTCAAAAACAACTTGCAGAAAGTTTAAAAGTTGCTCAGCAAACAACTGCTGATCATTTACAAGCAATGGGAAAAATTTTAAAGCAAGGAAAATGGGTACCTCATCAAATGAAAGACAAATGGTAAACCAAAAAGTCATCAGCAAAATGTTGCTTCAATGGCATGCAAGTCTTTTTTGCATCAAATTGTGATTAGTGATGAAAAGTGGACATATTTGGAGAATCTCAAATGCACAAAATCATGGGTTGATTCAGGTCAACCATCAACATCGACTGCAAGGTCAAATAGTTTCAGAAAGACAATGCTCTGTATTTGGTGGGATCAGGAAGGTGTGGTGTATTATGAGCTTCTAAGACCAGGTAAAACCATTAATATTGATTGCTACTGACAACAAATAATCAATTTGAACTATGCTTTGATCGTGAAACGACCAAAATGTTCCACAAGACACGGCAAAGTAATTTTGCTTCAGAATACCACACCATTACACACTTTAAAACCAATTAAAGACACATTAAAAGATCTTGCCTGGGAAGTATTAACCCACCTGTTGTATTCACCAGACCTTGCTCCTTCAGATTACCACTTGTCCTGATCGATGGCACACATACCTTCTGAGCAGTACTTCAAAAAGTACAAAGAAGTGGAAAACTGGGTCTCTGAATAGTTTGCCTCAAAACAAGAAAAGTTCTATTGGGACAGTATCCACAAATTACCTGAAAGGTGGGGAAATGTATAACTAGCAATGGACATTACTTTGAATAAAGCACTTTTGATGTTTCTCTTAAAATTATCGTGTTTTCTTTGATTACATAATTCGCTATTATTAACCAGTACACCTACTAAATAGCCCATGGAAAGACAATAGGGTAGTGAAGACCCAGTGGGGGCGGTGGTAGGGATTGGGAGGAGGGAGTCAGGGGGAGAAAACAGGAGATATCTGTAATACTATCAACAATAAAAATACATTTAAAAATAAATTAATTAAACTATAAAATTTTAGAAGAAAACTTAAGAGAAAATCTCTCTTAGATACAATATCAAAAGCATGATCCATTAAAAAAGCTGACAAATTGGACATCAACAAAATGTATATCTTCTCTTCAAAAGATACTGCTAGGAGAATGAAAAGACAAGACAGACTGAGAGAGAATATTTGTAAATCACATACCTGATAAATGACTTATATGCATAAGTAAGATATATGTAAGAAAACAACCCAATTTTTTAAAGTCAGGAGAAATATGAACAAACACTTTACCCAAAAAATATGGACAGCAAATAAGCACATGAAAAGACATTCAACATCATTAGTCATTAAGGAAATGCAAATCAAAATCACAATGTGATCTTATTTCATATCTATTACCATGTCTAAAATGAAAAAGATTCACCACACCAAGTGTTGGTGAGAATGTAGAGCAAATGGAACGTTCATATATTATTAACGGGATGTAAAATGGTACAACTGTTTGGAAAACAGTTTGTCAGTTTCTTAAAAGAGTAAATACACACTTACAATATGATCCAGCCATTCCACCACAAGGCATATATCCAAGAGAAATTAAAACATAGGCCCATAAAAGACTGGTACACAAATGTTCCTAACAGCTTTACCTGTAACCAAAATATGGAAACTCCAAAAATCTATCAACAATTGAGTAAACAAATTATGAGATGTCTATACAATGAAATACTATCAAGCCATTAAAAGGAACCAACTACTGACAAAATGGCGAAACAACTGGTCACTGAAGTATACTGATCACCAGGCGGCAGACACTCAACGCAGGAGCCGCCCCCTGGTGGTCAGTGTGCTCCCAAAGGGGGAGCACTGCTCAGCCAAAAGCTCTGAGCTGGGCTCATGGCTTCTCCGTGGCAGCAGTAAGGATGTCCGACTGACAGCTGAGGAGTGGGCCTAAGCCATCAGTCGGACATTCCTCAAGGACTCCCGGACTGTGAGAGGGTGCAGACCAGGCTGAGGGACCCCCAGAGTGCACTAATTTTGTGCACCAGGCCTCTAGGAATACAAGAATGAACATCAGAACATTATGTGAAGTGAAAGAAGCCAGAGACAAGACTACATAGTATATGGTTCCATTTATTAAAAAATCCAGAAAAGGCAAATTTATAAAGACATCAAATTAGTGGATGCCTGGGACTGGAGTGGGAGTGGGGATGGCACAAGGAAACTTTTTTTTAAAATGCTTTTATTTATTTTAGAGAGAGAAGAAGGAGGAGGGCTAGAGAGACAGAAACATTGATGAGAGAGACACATTGATCAACTGCTTTCTGCACACCCTGCACTGGGATCAAGCCCACAACCGGGGCATGTGCCCTGATTGGGAATGGAACTGGGGATCTCTTGGTGCATGGATCAATGCTCAACTACTAAGCAACACCAGCTGGTCATGAGAACTTTAAAGCAAACTAGCACAAGGGACGTTTTTGGAGTGATAGAAATGTTAATAAACTGGATTATAGTGATGATATACAACTCTACATATTTACTAAAATCACTGAACTGTATACTTAAAAGGAGTGAGTTTTATATGTAAGTTGTTCCTCAATAATGTTGTTAAAAACAAAAATACATAATGTATAATTCCATTTATTTTTAAATTCTAGAAAACCTATAATAATCTAAAGCATATCAGTGGTTGTCTAAGGATAAAGACAGATTACAAAGGGGTAGAAGGAAACTTTTGGGGTAATGAATATCTTTTTTTGTGGTTACAGTTTTATGGATATATACATATATAAAATTAATCCAATTGTATACTATAAACATGAACTATTTATGTCTATTATCCTATATAATAAAAGGTTAATATTCAAATAGACTGAACAGCAGAACAACTGAACAACCGGTCGCTATGACATGTGCTGACCACCAGGAGGCATGTGCAGAACACAGCTGCCATTGGCTGTAGCAGGATGGTAGAGCAGGTAAGCAGGGGTGCCAGACCAAGGCGGGGCACTGGTCACTGTCGTTGGGGTGAGCCTCAAGGGGTTACTGAAAATTCTTTGCTCCCATGCGCCTGCCCGCCCAACACTTGCACCTGCTGCCGGCGCTGGAGCCACTACTTGCACCCGCTAATGGTGCCAAGTGATCGGGACCGGTGCCAGGCACATGCAGCAGGTACGAGTGGTGGCTCTGGCGCCGCCTTCGAGTGTGAGCAGGGCCAGCACTGTCATTGGGTGTGAGTGGTGGCTTTGGCATCAGCAGCGAGAGCAAGTGTCAGTTTTGGCACCGGCAGCAGGTGCAAGTGCTGGGCGGGACCATGGTGTGCAGGAGCAAAGAATTTTCAGTAACCACTAGAGGCTCGCCCTGATGACAGCGACTGCCCTGCCTTGGTCTGGCACCCTGCTCACCTGCTCCATCCTCCCATCACAGCCAACACCTGCCATGTTCCACACAAGCCCCCTGGTGGTCAGCGCATGTCATAGCAACCATTTGTTTGGTTGTTCAGTTGTTCCACCATTTGGTGTACTAGTATTTGCATATTACCCTTTTATTATATAACACTAGAGGCCTGCTGCACAAAAATTTGTGCACTTGGTGGGGGGAGGTCCCTAGGCCTGGCCTGTGTCCTCTCGCAGTCTAGAACACCTCGGGGGATGTCCACCTGCTGGCTTAGGCCCACTCCCCAGGGGATCGGGCCTAAGGTGGCAATCAGACATCCCTCTGGCAGGCCAGGAGCCCTCAGGGGATGTCTACTTGCCAGCAGGGAGCAAGCCTAAGCTGCAGTCGGACATCCTTAGTGCTGCTGAGGAGGCAGGAGAGGCTCCCACCACCATTGCTGTCCTGGCAGTTGTCAGCCTGGCTTGTAGTCGAGCAGAGCTCCCCCCTGTGGGAGCGCACTGACCACCAGGGGGAAGCTCCTGTATTGAGCATCTGTTCCCTGGTGGTCAGTGTGTGTCATAGTGACCAGTCATTCCCAGTGGTTCTGCTGTTAGGGTCAATTTGCATATTACCCTTTTATCATATAGGATAGAGGCCTGGTGCATGGGTGGGGGTTGGCTGGTTTGCCCTGAAGGGTGTCCCGGATTAGTGTGGGGGTCCTGCTGGGGTTCCTGGCCAGCCTTGGTGAGGGGCTGAGGGCCGTTTTCAGGCTGGCTATGCTCCCTGACAACCCAAGCTCCCAGCCTCTCCTTTCTTTTTTCTGGGATTTATTTATCTTCTGTAATTGAAAGGCTATCTTCTATAGCCTTGAGCAGAGCTGAGGGCCAGCCAGGGCAGGTGGGAAGCTTGGCTTCCTCCATCGCTGGGGGCAACCCAAGCCTCCTGCTTGCTCCAGCTCCCTGTCAGCTGCCATCTTAGTTGGGTTAATTTACATACTCGCTCCATATTAGCTTGTGGGCATGGCTTGTGGGCATAGCTTGAGCATAGCAGAGGGATGGTTAATTTGCACATTTCTCTTTTATTATATAGGATGATTTTTAAAGAAACAGGAAAAGGAGATATGAAGCAAATTATTGTACTTCAGAAACTCTGAAATAATAGTGACATTTTAGGGGATGATACAGGATTGGAACACTTGGGTGAAATTTTCTTAGGCAATTTTTTCTGGCATTTGACAGAAACATAAAAACAAACCCAATTCTGAACAAACTCTAAGTCATATAATAATGCCCCAGGAGTACAGCTATTTCTTCTTCAAAGAAGCTTTATTCAGAATGATGAAAGGTTTTTATTCATGTTCCCTTTCTCCATCTTTCATTTCTCCCTCTTTTTCCCTCTTGCTCCTTCCTCCTTTCTCCTAACCCTCGGTCTGGGAGCTATCCTCTCCTAATCAAGCAAGCCAGCCCCACCGGTTATGATAATTCAAGATGACCAAAAAAGAAAAACAAAAACCTCCATCATGAGCTATTCTGTTTTAAGTAGTAGATTTCAAGGTATACACAGGATGCTGATACTTATTATCAGGGTCATAACATCACAGTCCAGGTAGAGGCCCTCCTTGGTAAGACACATGCTACCCTGGTGTTTACTTAATATTAAAGAACTAGAGGTCCAGTGGAGTCCTTCGGGGTGGCCTGTGGGGATCAGGTCCCAGCTCACACCCCCAGCCTTGCAGCCCTGCAGGCCCACCTGGCACCCCACCATGGCCTGGTGCCACCTCCTCACCCGCTCCAACCATCCTGCCTGCAGGACAATCGATCAGGGCCAGGCCCCTACCCGGTTCCCTCAGCTCCTGGGAGCTGGGCAGAGGCCCCGCCCCTTACTGCCACTACTAGTTGCCACCTACGGGTCGGGCCCCCACTTGCACCCGCCTTGGGCTGGCGCCACCTGCTCACCTGCTCCACTGTCCTGCCATGGTTCCACTGTTATCGGGGCCCATTGGGGCTGGCAGTGCCTCCACTGCTGCCCGCTGCCAGCACCACGTCGCTGACACCTGCCATATTCCACACTGTCTCCTGGTGGTCAGGGCACATCACAGGGTGTGGTCGAACTCCCAGTCAAACAAATTGCATATTAGGCTTTTATTATATAGGATGATTTGCAAAAATTCAGCTTTTAAAACATTTTGATTTGAGACACAACTGTATTAAAATAAAAACTACTATTGTCACAAAAATCTTACTAGATGAAAGACAGTGTCTTCCTACACTAGCAAAGCCAGTGGGGTATGAAAGACATATCCCACACAAATTCTTAGCAACTAAAGATGAGGATGGTGAATATGGCAGGGTTTAAGTCTATAGTAGTTTGTTCAAAGTTATATCTTCTCAGACCTCCCTGGAGAAACTAAGACCATCACAGAAAGGAGAAAGGGGGAGGGATGTTTTGTTAACTAAATCTTAGCAGCTTTTGAGACTTTTTTACTGTGGCTCAAGACTGGCCAATTAGCAAGGATCTGTTAAATTCACACTAAAATCAACTCTTGCCTTATTAATTAACTTACAATGTAGTCAACAAAAACATTATCAAATTCATTTCACATAGTAGAATCAGATAAGCAGACTAAAGAACCAGAATACTAAGAGAGTAACAGGAGGAAGTAAACAGCTGTTGTGAGAAAAAATAAAGAAAGGGCATTATGGTTCAAACACTAAAACTTTAGAAAAAGGAAAAGTACAATAGTAGAATATCTGCACACACCCACACAAGGAAATGAGATGCCCAGGTTTTTTCTTCATGCAATAAGCCACTCATGTAAGATTAGAAGGGTGGGGAGGTGGGGTTGGGAAGTGAATATATGCATAAAGACAGTATTGGAAAAGCCTAGGTTACTCAAAGCTTAGAAGCCCATACAAATTACACAGGTCAGAGAGCTAAGCGGGGGGCTGGGGCTAAAAAAATTTTTGGTGCCTGCTGCTCAGATAACTAAGGATGAGAATTTGGGAAAAATTAGGTCCTGAACGGTTCCAAATTTGTCAGGAAATAATGACCAGAATAATAAATGAACTCTTGGCAAAAATTTTACAAGCCCAAAGGATTAAAGGAAAGATTTAAAAACAAAAAACAAAAGAAAGCAACCAAGCAAAAAAAAAACCCGATAAACAAACCAAAACAAAAGCAGGAAGGAAGGGAAGAAAGAGAACTGCTGGGGCTTCTGTCCTTTGAATATGAGAGGTTCTTTTGTGTCACTGCCCACACTCAACACCTTTATCTCCTGGTAAGAGTTATGCTCTGGCCTTATGTAGAGTCAGGACAAGAGTTTCCTCAGTGAAAAAAAGGCAGCAGAGAGGTGCCCAAGGGCTTGGCTCATTTACCCACTCAGTCATTTGTTCCTCAGAAAGCCCCTGGCTTGTAGGGGTTGAAATGCTGTGATTATTGACTAGAAACAGAGATGGATGGTAGAGAGAGGAGGATCTCAGACTCCTAAAGTCAAACCTTATGTGTAGGGATAACCTAATAGGATCTGCATTTCCTGGGCTCAAAGAGAATGCTCCTTCTTCTTAAGGCAGCAATTAATTGCCAGAAACTGAAATGCTTATACTGCAAATGTTCCAGCACCAAATCAACAAACCTGCAGGCTCCTCTTCCTAGTAATTTAGAGGTTCATGGCACAGAGCTGATGTAGTAATTAAACCAAGCATTATCAGCTTCTCTTTCTTTAAGTTGAGAAAGGGAAATAAACTGGTAATATTCCTTTCCACTTTGGGAATTGCAAAAGATCCACAATACCTGCTCTTGGATACAACATATGTATATTTCCAAAAGAATGAAAAATGCTACTGACAACACAGGGCCTCTAGAGCTCTGCAGGCATTTCAGGCAAGACAAGAACAATTTATAATACAATGTCTTCCTATTTTGGATGCAGAGTTGCTTGACCTACCTTAGTGAAAACAGTACAAACTAGAAACTAGTGCTGCTAGCCAGTCATCCCTAATTAGGAGGAGAAGATCTACCGTGTATACATTTTTCTTCCATTCCCTAGTGCATAAATAGAAGTTTTAACGCCAAGTCCTCTCCTAAAAGAAATGCCTACTAGTTTACTGTTCTGAATGTATAAGGAAGGTGATCTCATTGCCCTTCCAAAGCTATCCATGGCCTTCCTAAGCATAGTATATAAGGTCAAACATAACTTGTCTAGATCTGAAGACTTCACTTTGCCCCATTTTTCAGCAATGCTTGCAGTTCTCAACAGATGCCAAACTATATGATGCCTCTGTGCACAAAGGCTCACTTCCACCTTAGGGGCTCATAATTCAAATTCAATATTCCTCCCTCCATACCCATTCTCCATGTTAAACCATTAAACTTGTGATCCTGTTCATTGGCAGCAATTTATTGCCACTGCCCACAGCTGATGAACAAGAAGAAAAAGAACTGCCAGCCAACACAGGATCTTCCTTCAAGCATACAGATGAAGTCTATAAGGACTGAGTTTGAGCTTTCACCATCTTCCAGGAGATTATCAGGTCTAAATCTACCATATTTTCATTTTCCTGGTCTACTTCTGTGAGAAGCACGGGACTTGGCTGGGATGTCTGTAAGGAGGAATCTCTGAAAGGTCGGCGGCCTCTGAGGGGAACTTGCCGAAGGTAGCAGCCCCTACATTGACTTTTCCAAACAAGTCCAATCCCCCAGGGTGTTTTGCTAGAATCTCTCTGTTTAGTCTTTAAAGACCTGACTTGTAGAAGCATATATTTTCTCAAGGATACTTACTCCACTAATTGTATCTAGAAATTAATTTGAGTTCAAGCTATTATGACAATAAAAACCTAAGGAGACAGGCGAATAGGACTACATGGAAACCATATTCAAGTACTGCCTTAGCCCTCTCTTTCACAGAAACGTGTATTAGAGTAATCATTCATCCATTGTTCAAGGTCTGCCAGCCAGCCCCAGCATACTTCTAATTTTATTGATCACAATTATCCTGTAGTGTGCTAACTGTACCCATCTCTCCTAACTCTGTGTTCAGTGAGTTCACGTTGGTAGCTTGAAATTGGCTTGTTTTTGTTTCCTAGGAAACCCAGTTGTTAAACATTTACCATACTAAACTGTTATCCCTATAATCATCTATACTTCCTCTCCTGTGAGACCCAACCTCTTTTTCTTTCACCCAAATATTCCATTGAATTGTCTTGGAATTATTATTCCATGATTAATAAGTCACTTGTATGCTCAGTCATTTCATGTTTTGTTCCCTATACCTCCTGCAGAACAGGCTACATAATTTGCAGGATCTGGTGCAAAATGAAAATGCAGGATCCTTTGTTCAAAACCTATTAAAATTATTAAGAATTATAAGATGAGCCCTAACCGGTTTGGCTCAGTGGATAAAGCATCAGCCTGCGGACTGAAAGGTCCCAGGTTTGATTCCGGTCAAGGGCATGTACCTTGGTTGCGGGCACATTCCCAGTAGGGGGTGTGCAAGAGGCAGCTGATCAATGTTTCTCTTTCATCGATGTTTCTAACTCTCTATCCCTCTCTCTTCCTCTCTGTGAAAATATCAGTAAAATATATTTTTTTTAAAAGAATTTTAAGACGACAATAACAGTGCAACATTAAACCAAAAACAGGGCCTTTCTAAGTATGGAGACTTGTATAACCACATAGGTCAAGTGCCCATAAACTAGTGACCACCTATTCTTAACTGTAAACCTGCCCTCCCCTGAGGATAGCCATGTATGATGGCTACTTATTCTCCCATACTTTAGGATTGAAGGTGGGTTGCTATGTTATTGACTCCCCTTCCCAATTCTCTTTGCAAACAATTACTCTTCTATCTTCTTTGTAAAAACCTCTTCTGCCCTAACCGGTTTGGCTCAGTGGATAGAGCATTGGCTGAAGTTAAGATTTAAAACGTGGAGAAGTGCTTACAGGATCTAGAGTGTAGCTGTGGAGAAGAAATTTACTGATGACAAGGAGCTCAAAAGGACATACTAAATGAGCTATCCATGTAGACACTGAACTAGATTTTACCAATGATGATGTTAATAGCAATAGCTAATGTTTACCGAGTGAGCACTTAATATATGCCAGGTACCCTTTACATGTATTAACTCTTTTAATCCATACAACAAGTCCTATGAAGTACTATTATCATCTCTACAGTATCACTCTTGTAAATTTATGGTCTCCATCTTCAATGCTGCCCAGCAATCTTTCTATTTCCTTACCTATTCTACCATCTCCTATGCTTCACAATGGCTATTTCAGACCTTTACCACTCTTCTTTAAACTTTGGATATTCCTGCCTCTACCCACCTATCCCCACCCCAGCTATCTTTGCTTCTGCTCTCAGTAACTATCCCATTTCAGAAAAAAATCAGGAACAAGATTAAAACTACCACAATGTTCCCTATCAAACCTCAAAATCTACCTTAGCTGCATTTACATCCACACATTTCTTCCTTCCTTATCACAATGAAGGGGATGTCTCTTCTCCTACTTAAAGCTAATCTTGTGTTCCATTCTCTGGATTCTAACTCCCGTTCTATAAGGCAATGGTTCCTGAAATATGGCTTTCAGACCAGTAGTTTCAGCATTCTCCAGCATTTTACAAATGCAAATTCTCAGGCCTCACACTAGACCTACTAAATCACAAACTCTCAAGTGGGGCCCATCAATGTTTAACAAGCCTTTTCAGCGGTTCTCAACCTGTGGGTTGCGACCCCTTTGGTGGTCCAACGACCCTTTCACCTAAGACCATCCTGCATATCAGATATTTACATTATGATTCATAACAGTAGCAACATTACAGCTATGAAGTAGCAACGAAAATAATTTTATGGTTGGGTCACAACGTGAGGAACTGTATTTAAAAGGCCAGAAGGTTGAGAAGCACTGCTTTAGGTGCTTGTGATGCACACTAATGTTTGAGGACCATAGCTCTGAGGGACTGTGTGTTGTTTATCCCCTTTCCTGTATCTTCAACCTCCTTTTTTAATGCAATGGTTCCCTTGCTTGAAGAACCTCCTATTTGAGTGCTCCATGTACATTCTTGCCCTTCTCCAGTCTATTCACCACACAGAAACCTATCTGATCATGCCATTCCGTCCTTAAATAAAGACCAGTATTTTAGGAAGGCCTTAAGGCTCTGCACACCTCTCAAGTCTTTTCTTGCACCACTAGCTCTCTTGCTCTGTTTGACAAACAAGACCAGTGTCTCTCAACTTCTTAATCTTGCCACATGACAAACTTTGAAATTGTTATCCCCTTTGCCTGAAATACCTTTGGCCTGTTTCTTTCCTTAGCTCCTACTTTTACTTCAAGTCTCAGATTAAACTTTCCTTTCTTAAAGTGGCCTTAGCCTTGATTAGGTCCCTACTAGATGCTCTTAAAGAATCTGCACTTACCCTTTCACAACCTGCATCAAACTTATAATTATTTAATTATTATAAATGTAATGTCTGTCTTCCTTGCCAGAGTGTAAGCTCTATTCAGGCAGAAATCATGTTTATCTTATTTACTATAATATTCCTAGTGCCTAGCCTAGTATAGTACCCTGTTCTAGTAAAAGTGCAATAAATATTTGCTGATAGACTGAGCCTTGCATACACGGCGCCTCTGTCCAGAATACTTGTAATATCTCTAATCCGTTAGTGAAAGCCTACCTTCCTTTGAGAAATAAATTAAACATCTCTATAAAGTGTTCCCTGAACATACACACCAGCTACCTCCTCAAGTGGGTCACTTCCTCTTTTGTGATCCTATTGTGTTGTACATATAACTCTACTAATGCAATAAGTATACACTATTATAAATATCTATTTTCATGTCTGAGTCTCCACTAGACTGTAAACTTCCTGAGGGACAGATCATACCTTGTTCACCTATACATCTCCAGAGCTTAGGAAAAGTGCTGACAATTATGGTAAGTGTCTATAAATGTTTACGGGCATATTAAGCCTAAGTCTATATCTCTAATACTGCACTGAAAGTTCTTTCCTAATATTAAATCTGGGTCCCAATTCTATGTTTGCTATTCATTAGCTGCATGATCAAAATGTTTACCTTTAGGCCTCAGTTTCCTCACCTGACAAACTCTGAAACACTAAAGCAGGGTTAGTAACACCTATTTGGAAATATTGCTATGAAGATTAAATAAAATGACACGGTAAAATGATTAGCACATGCAGTGCCAGGCATGCAGTACTGCCTCCCCATTCTGGCTTCAACTTGATAGAGACAAGTAGAACAAAACAAATACAAAAATAAGTCACAGGAATCAAAGGAGACTGAGCAGGGAGTGAGTCATTCCTTTTAATAATTTGCCCAGGAAGATCAACAGTGAAGAAACATAATAAGTGGAATACACTCTGCTGGTTGTATTATCTCCTTTGGCATACAAACCTTGTGAGAATTCACTGCAGAAACCTCTTGGCTAATGGCCACATCCAGCTCCCTAGCCCAGCAGGTCAGGTCTTAATCTGCACTACCAGCCCTGGTTACTTCAGACTGGAATAGAAACGACCTCATAAGGAATATATTTACAGGCAGGAGATGGGGGGAAAGGAGGAGGAGAACTTGACTGCAACCACATCAATCAAGTGTTTTGCAATCTGGCAGAAATCACTGCAGAATCGTTGGTGGAGACTAACACCCACACAATGGCACTTATCTGCAGCCAACAACCAGTTTAGACTAGATAATGAGCAACTTTCTGCTTTTATCAAAACAATGTCAGACTTGCATGGAGTGAATATCTCTAAGGTCAAATTACCCTTGTTCATCTGGGAAGCACCCACAAAGATGACACTAAAGCAGCTTTATACATACACTCCTCAGCCTAGGAGCACTGGCCACAAGCACCAGGCCTCATAATCTATGTGTGCCAAATGTAAAAACAGATTTAACAGATTCTGTTTCTTATTCATAATATGCTTACCTCTTCGGAGCCATTGGTTTTCAGATCACCTAGTTCCTTGGAGTCATTCACTTCAGAACGCTGTGTCACTATAGGTATAATGTCTTCACTGGGAGTCTCTCTCTTCTGAAGCTTCCTGATTACGTTCTGCTGGTCACTGGAAGACACAGCAGGTCTGAGTGGAGCTCTGGGAAGGCTCTGCCTCCTCTGAGATGCCCTGCTCCAACCTAGCCCCAGAATATGAGTTGCAACATCTTCAGGTAGAAAGTCTGCAGCTTGGAATTTCTTAAAAAATACCAGCACGGAATTGGAAGAGTCTGTCCTAAAAGTCTGGCAGCTCTGGGGACTGTTGCAGTCTGCCTGAATGCACTTCCCTTCTAACCACCAAAGGGCATGACATGCAGAGTCCTGGCAGCAGGCAGTCCAACATGACTGGAGAGAGGAGGTTCCTTCAAGAAGCCGGAGGTAATTTTCTCCCCCAGATCTCAGGCCAACTCCAAATTGTGTCTTCACCTGCTTGCACCTGCTCTCACTGGCATCTAAAAACAAAGAATGAAAATACTTTTCAAAGATGAAATAAAACAGACTACTACTCTGTAAAGAATCCTGAACAGCAACATTTGGCTATTATAAAAACTGGTTTTTAAGAGGGTGAGAAAGCTATCTAGTAAGAGGAACAGAAGATGCAAAAGAGAGTGTTTTTGGCTCAGGATATTTTAGCTTGTAGAGTACTGCCCCACATGCATTGCTGGTTCCTCTCTAAATAAATCCCTTCCAGGTAGACCTTTTACAGAAAATTCCATCCAGTTCTTAAAACAAACAAACAAACAAAAATCAAAAGAGCTATTCTGGTGGCAGTGTATGGAGGAAGGGGGGAGAGGGAGGGCGCACCAAGATGTTTCTCAGGAACAATGTGAAGACTAAGAGACCAGAAAAGCAGATAGCTAAAGAAGCTGGAACATGTCCCCCACTGAACTGGCAGCAATACAAAGAGATGCTTGATCTTTTGCAAGTTACAGGTTTATCATGTTCTAAGCAATTGTTTCCAGAGTCAGGTGGTTTTGCATATTATGTTACCAGCCAAACCCATAGTCAAGCTTACCAAAATTTTAATCATGCCAAGCTATGTCATGATAGGTAAAACAATGACCTATTTGGTTAACCTAATAAATGGTCCAAAATTCTGGCTAATGCTGCTTATGGAGGAACTTCTGG
The DNA here is from genome assembly GCA_004026665.1 of Murina feae. Taxonomy (NCBI): domain Eukaryota; kingdom Metazoa; phylum Chordata; class Mammalia; order Chiroptera; family Vespertilionidae; genus Murina; species Murina feae. The sequence goes on along the minus strand of PVJC01025055.1, from coordinate 7,456 downwards.
GCTGCTGAATTACTGAAGGCATAGCATTGATTTTCACTTCTGTATTCTTAGATGAAGTAAAGTCAAAGCATGCTCTAAATGAAAGTTGTTACACAGAGTTCATTTAAAGGTCTTGTTATATAGGTTGTCAATAACCAACTGTGGTCAGGGTTATATAAGGCCAGAACCAGGATGAGGCTAGAGAGGTGCCTGGGGCACAAAATTTAAGGAGGCACTTACTCTCAGAGTCATTCAAGTGCAAGGTTGGCTTACCCAACCCTTGATAGTGAATGTCTCCTTAAATTTTATGGCCTATGTGCCTCTTTCTTCACCCTTGCCCTGGCCCTATGATTATAACATAAAGTATATTTTAGAAGTAATATAGAAAATATGCAGAAGAATCAAAGTATTAAAGAGATGGATAACCATATGTCTGCATGTACATATAACTGAAAAAGGGCTATGACTAGCTAAAGCAATAAACTGGTAATCATCCAAAGCCAACCTAACTCCCAGAAAATACTTAAATATCCAAGAGACTAAATGTGGACACCAGGCGACTGAGAAAATACAGGCAGGCTTCACTGCATCCCCCACCCAGCGGGGCTTGACAGGGGTGGGGCTGGCCAGGTCTGGGTCTCGCCCAAATGGGGGGGTGGGGCTGGCTGGGTCTGGGTCTCGAGCAATCTCTGACACTTCTATTATAGAGAAAGGGCAAATAGCAATATTAAAATATTTCTTCTAATTAATTCCCTTTTAATGTGCACAACTTTTGTGCACTGGGCCACTAGTCTTATATAATAAAGAGGTAATATGCTAATTGACTATCACACCCTCACAAGATGGTGGCACCCACAGCCACAAGATGATGGCGCCCAGTTCCCTCAGCCCCGCCAGGGGGTGATAAGGCATGGTGCACGGCCAGGCCTGCTCCCAGGTAGATCCGGCTGCTCTGCATGCCTGCTACTAGAGTCCCCCAGTACCCTCAGCCCCACTGGCAGTGAGTTTTCATGCAATCATTACCTTTTAAAAAAATCCTTACCCAAGGATATTATTATTCCTTTTAGATCATCTGTTCTCAGGGAGCAGGCCTAAGTCAGCAGGTGGGCATCCTCCAAGGGTCCCAGACTGTGAAAGGGCACAGGCTGGGCTGAGGGACTTCCTGTGTGCATGAATTTTCATGCACTGGGCCTCTACTATTATTATAATGAATGTGGAAAAGGCTTTAGGAAGAGCTCAACTTTTTTTTTTTTAACTTTAAGATAGCATGGGTTTAATCAGTCTTTCAGTGTTAAATTACTTCAAAAGTGGTTTTATTTATTTAATTGAAGCCAGGTGGCCTCTAATAGCATTGAAAATGTAAGAAAAGGAATTTATAAATTGTGAGGAATGGGCTAAGGGTATAGCACTAATATACAGGAGTTCAGATCTCAAGATTCTGATACAGATGCTCCTGAGAAAAAAAATAAGTGATTAATGGGACACAAGCAGGACTGATTCAAAATATCACAACCCCCACACTCAAAAGAACAGGCAGGCAGGAGGGAGAGGAGGAGGCAGGAGCTCTTTCATCAGACCTATTAGCACAAACTCCTGATAGCAACTCTTAATAGGCACTAAAGAATGCATACATGAAAGAAACCCTATCTAATATAATAAAATAATATGCAAATTAGGTGTCACTCTGTTACACCCACCAGCCATGCCCACCAGCCAATCAGAAGCAAGTATGCAAATTAACTCAACTAAGATGGTGGAGGACACAGAGCTAGAGTTGCCCTGGGCAATGGAGGAAGCCAGGGCCCTGCGGGCCCTGAGCTCTACTCAAGGCTACAAAGTTTCAATTATAGAAGATAAACAAACCACAGATACCTGCTGGGCTGGGACCTTGGGTTGCCAGGGGCAACCCAGGCTTTGAGTGGGGGACCAAGGCAACAAAGTTTCAATTATAGGAGTTAAATAAATCCCAGATATCTGCTTCCAGCCAGGCACCCCAGTAGGGACCCAAACCCTGAAGGGGCTGTGGGCATGAAACTGGTATCAGTCCCTCACCCAGGCTGGCCAGGCACGCCAGCAGGTGGACATCCCCAGAGGGGTCCCAGACTGTGAGAGGGCACAGGTTGGGCTGAAGGACCCCCACTCCAAGAGCACAAATTTTTGTGCACCAGGCCTCTAATCATTGTAATAAATGTGGAAAATCTTTCAGGTATACATCTTTTGCTGAACATAAGAAAACTCGTGGTGGAAATAAACCTTGTTGGTGTAATGAAAGCCTTTACGAAGAGCTCAATTCTTATTAGACATCAGAGAATTCATACTAGACAAAAATCCTATCACTGTAAGAAATGTGGGAAAGTCTTCAGTAACAGCTCAAGCCTTGTTGAACATCAAAGAATCCATACTAAAGAAAAATCTGATGAATGTAATCAATGTGGGAAGACTTTTCCCCAAAGTTTGGCCCTTAGGTTTGATTCCTAGTCAAAGTACATGCCTAGGTGGCAGGACCCACCCCAGTAAGGGATGTGCAGGAGACAGTCAATTGATGTTATGCTCCCACATTGATGTTTCTCTTTTTCTCTCCTCTATCTCTCAAAAAATTAATTTAAAAAAAATCTTTAGAGTATTTTCTCATTTAAAAAAAAATCGGTTTACCTCTATCCTGGAGAATGTCTCAGTTGTTAGCATTTCATTGTAGTATAGTCCATACTGGTGAGATATTTGAAGACTCTAAATGTCTACCAATATGGAAGTAGGTACGAAAGAAAATGGTGTGTATAGTGTCCTACAATGTGTTGGGGGATGGAGAACATAACGTTTATGTATATTATGCACAGACTATTTTTGGAAGAATACTATGTGCAGCCCTAGTCGGTTTGACTCAGTGGATAGAGCATCAACCTATAGACTGAAGGGTCCTGGGTTTGATTCTGGCAAGGGCATGTACCTTGATTGCAGGCTCTGGCTGGGGCATGTGCAGAAGGCAACCAATCAATGTTTTTCTTTCACACTGATATTTCTCTCTATCTGTCCCTCTCTCATCCACTCTCTCAAAAAATCAATGGAAAAGTATCATTGGGTGAGGATTTTTTAAAAAAGAATATTATTGCAATTAAAAACAATGAGGTAGAAAAATGGCGACAGACTAGGAGGATGCTGTGTGGTCATGCTCCCAGGAACAAGCTGGAAATACAACTGAAATATGAAAGGTTTTCTGAATAATTAACAGAAAACTCACAGGAGAGAATCCTGATACCCAAGGACCGAAGGTGGAGCCAACATAGAGACCTGTAGGAGGGGCAGGGGCACGAAAGGGCTGGCTAGGCACCCACAGATGGCAACTGAAGTCCCAGAGAGACATTTCAGCTGGGGGCGGGGGGTTGCCACTGAGAACTCTGGATCTAATCCCAGAGCTGGGCTCCCCAGCAGAGAGCACCAAACTGAGGAGGATACCCACATAACCTCAAACTGTGAAAGGCAGCGGGGGTGCTGTTTGCCAGAGAGTGACAGCTAAAAGGTTGGGCACCCTCTTAATGAGCCAATGCACAAAAATTCCCCGTGGAGCCACCCACCTTGTGCTCTGGCAGAGGGAGGGTGAAGTGGACTGGAACTGTGAGAGCAGACCCAGGACTAGGGATTTGGGGGATAGAGCTCAGAAGGCATATACCCCAAATTTCCTGGGCTGAGTCATTTCCTCGCACAACCAGAGAACATCTTTCCCACATAGACATTTGCCTTGCCTAGGGAATAGATATCTGCCTTGCCTGGGGAGAAGACACACACTATTGGAAAACACCTTGCCTGAGGCCACTTAAGAGACTAAAAGTAACAATTAGGAGAACCTAAGATCCAAGGTTGCTGAACCCAGGGTTGGTCTGACCCCACCGGTCAGACACTTGGTGCCATTCCTGCCACCTACAACACTGATCCTTTGAGAGAGGCTGTTATTAGAAGTATATACATCCAGGGACCCTGCAAACATGGCATCCAGGGACCAGCTACGAACCCAGGAACACCGGACCCCCAAACAGTGTGAATACATGGACTCAGAGGAACCCTACGCCTCCTCACGGAAAGGAGAGAGAGAGCTACACCCAGAGAAGAGAGATCATGAGGAAACAAAGAAACAGCCTGCATATGAAAGAAAATCAGGCATCACCAGAAAAAGAAGTAAACAAAATGGAGCCAAGCACCCTGTCAGAGAAGGAATTCAGAGAAATGGTCATAAGGTGGATGAAAAGAATGGAAGACGAATTTGACAATATGTCAGAACCAAGAAGAAATGAAAAATGACATCACTGCTATAAAGAACTCAATAGAAAGCATCAACAGTAGACTAGAAGAAGCAGAGGATTGCATCAGTGAGCTAGAAGACAAAGTAGGAAAAAATACCCAAGCAGAGCAGCTTCTAGGAAAAAAAAAAAATTAAAAAGCAGGAGGAGAGCCTAAGAGAACTTTGGGACAACTCGAAAAAAAACAACATCCGCGTAATAAGGGTGCCAGAAGGAGATGAAACTGAGCAAGTAATAGAAAGCTTGTTTGAAGAAATAATGACAGAAAACTTTCCTGATATAGGGCAGAAAAAACTCACACAAATCCAAGAAGCCCACAGAGTCCCATACAAAATGAACCCTAAAAGACCAATACCAAGGCACATTATAATTAAACTGGCAAACACAAACAACAACGTAAGAATCTTAAAAGAGGCCAGAGAGAGACAGAAAATTACCTACAAAGGATCCCCCATCAGATTAGCGACAGACTTCTCAACAGAAACACTCCAGGCAAGAAGGGAATGGAATGAAATATACAAAGACATGCAAAGGAAGGGTCTGAATCCAAGAATACTGTACCCAGCAAGGCTATCAATCAAAATTGAGGGTGAAATCAGAAGCTTCACAGACAAGAAAGGACTAAGGGAGTTTGTTACCACCAAACCAGCAATGCAAGAAATGTTAAAGGGTCTGCTGTAAAAAGAAAGAAAAAAAAAGAAACCAAGAAGGAACACAGAAGATTAAAAATGGTGACAAACAAGTATCTACCAATAATAACTTTAAATGTAAATGGATTAAGTGCCCCAATCAAAAAACATAGGGTAACTGAGTGGATAAGAAAACATGAGCCATATATCTGCTGTCTACAGGAAACCCACCTCAGAAAAAAAGACAAACAGACTGATGGTGAAGGGATGAAAAAGGTTTTTTAGGTGAATGGAAATGAAAAAAAAGCTGGGGTAGCAAACTTATATCTGACAAATTAGACCTCAAAGTGAAGGACATAAAAAGAGATAAGGAAGGTCAATTCATGATACTAAAGGGAGCAATCCAACAAGAAGAAATAACTCTGGTAAACATATACGCACCCAAAATAGGAGCATCCAAATACATAAAAAACCTTCTGGAGGATATCAAGGAAGAGATTAACAGCAATACAATTATAGAAGGGGATGTTAATACCCCATTATCACCACTGGACAAATTCTCTAAACAAAAAGTCAGCAAAGAAACATCAATCCTAAATGACTCACTAGATCAGATGGAATTACTTGACATCTTCAGAACACTTCACTCCAATGCTACAGAATATACATTCTTTTCAAGTGTACAAAGGTCATTCTCAAAGATAGACCATATATTGAGTCACAGGCAAAGTCTCTTCAAATTCAAGAAGATAGAAATCATATCAAGCATCTTCTCAGATTACAATGGCATAAAACTGGAAATCAACTACAATAAAAATAATCCAAAAAAAATTAAACACATGGATACTAAATAGCATGCTATTAAACAATGACAGTTACCATAGAGATCAAAGAAGAAATAAAAAACATCATGGCAGCAAATGACAATGAAAACACAACAATCCAAAACCTATGGGACACAGCAAAAGCAGTCTTGAGAGGGAAGTTCATAGCTCTACAAGCCTACTGCAAAAAACAAGAAACAGCCCTAACCGGTCTAGCTCAATGGATAGAGCATCAGCCTGCGGACTGAAGGGTCCCAGGTTCGATTCCAGTCAAGGGCATGTACATTGGTTGTGGGCACATTCCCAGTAGAAAGTGTGCAGGAGGCAGCTGATAGATGTTTCTCTCTCATCGATGTTTCTAACTCTCTATCCTTCTCCCTTCCTCTCTGTAAAAATCAATAAAATATATTTTAAAAAACACACAAGAAACAATGATAATAAATTACCTAACCCTACAACTCAAAGATTTTGAAAGAGAGCAACAAGAAAAGTCCACTGTAAGCAGAAGGAAGGAAATAATTAAGATCAGAGCAGAAATAAATGACATAGAGACCCAAAAAAAACCAATACAAAAGGTCAACAAAACCAAGAGCTTGTTCTTTGAGAGGATAAACAAGATTGATGAACTGCTAGCCAAGCTAACCAAGAAGCAAAGAGAATAGACCCAATAAACAAAATCAGAAATGAAAGAGGAGAAATAACAACAGACCCCACAGAAATACAAAGGATTGTTAAAGAATACTATGAACAACTCTATTCCAACAAACTGGACAACCTGGAGGAAATAAACATATTCCTAGAAAAATACAACCTTACAAAACTCAGTCAGGAAGAATCTAAAAATCTCAATAGGCCAATAGGATTGAAGGGACTGTTGGCATCCTGAAAACAGCCCTCAGCTCCTCACCCAGGCTGCCCAGGCACCCCAGTAGGGACCCAAAACCTGAAGGAACTGTGGGCAGCCTGAAAACAGCCCTCAGCCCATCACCCAGGCTTGACACACCCCAATGGGGTGAGGGTCCACACTGGGGGGCTTGGCAAGCCTGCAAAGAGCCATCAGCCCCTCACCCAGGCTGACCAGGCACACCAGCAGGTGGACATCCCCTGAGGGGTCCCAGACTGCGAGAGGGCACAGGCCGGGCTGAGGGACCCCCCGAGTGCACAAATTTTTGTGCACCAGGCCCCTAGTATAGGATAAAAGGCTAAGTTGACTTGTGGAAGTGTGATACATATAAAGCTCTCACTGGGGCCAATTGCATGAATGTGTTTTGATCTGTCATTGTCGATCATGAATTTGGTTGACACTTCTATTGTAGAGAAAGGGCAAACAGCGATATTAAAATATTTCTTCTAATTAATTTCCTTTCAATGTTCACAAATCTGTGCACTGGGACACTAGTATATTATATGCATTCAAAAAGATCTAGATAAAAACTAAATTTTAACAGCAAAAATAAAAAAATTAATGATCTATGCTTTCATTATAAAAGCTAAAAAAGAAAGTAAATTATACCCAAAAAAGTAGAGAAAGAAAATGACAGAGATAAGAGTAACTAATGAAACAGAAAGCAAACAAAAACCAATGCAGAAAATGAAAGAAAAAGCTGGTTGTTTGAAAGAGCAATGAAACTGATAAAAGCTCTAGTCAGACTGATGACAGAAAAAAAGAGGGTACTCACAAATTAACTGTATCAGAAATGAAAAAAGGGATATCCTGCTCATTCAGTAAACTAAG
>PVJC01025054.1:0-25060 GCA_004026665.1 Murina feae | reverse complement strand
GTGCACTGGGCCACTAGTATTCTTACTAATTCTCTAAATTCAGGTTACATTTCTCCTTTTCTATAACACCTTCCTAGGCTATCATCTTCCAGCCCCTTCCTTCAAGGTCGGTGTCACCCTCCCCCGCCCAGCATTCGCACCTGTTTTACCCGCCTCCTTCCATCCGCTTCTCTCTTCTCTTGGCACTGACACAGCCTGGCACACATACACTCAAACCCCACCCCCCACCCCTCTTTTTGTTTTAGTCTCTTCACTTTTGCTTGTTCCAGGTTCCTCTCTAGAAATGGTCCTCAGGGTCCACGCTTTATTTAAATCTCTTGGCCATTAGACTGTCATCTCCTTGTGCGGTGCTGTTGCCCTCTACCCGCCACATGCTGCCTGTGACATGTGCGCGAGCAGTGCCGTTGGCTTTTACTTGACCCTGGCAAGTTGGACTCTGGGTTCACTGCATCTCCCCAGTGTTCCTACAGCACATCCATTAAGCCACTATAAAAGAAAAGCAAACGCGCTCCTAGATTATTGAATGTACAGATTTCTTCAGAGTTAGTATCAGGGTAAGGGTTTGTCTGTGAGAAAAAATAGAAGGCAGATCATCCTAGCATAAGGGCAATGGAAAAAGTATATACCCTATATGCCTATGTGTGTGTGTGTGTTATTTACCACTACCACAAAGCACATGTGTGTATAAATATACATACATAGTGTCCACTGTTAGCAGAGGATGGGATTCATCTAGGAGGATGGGGACTCACGTCACGCTTTTGAGTGTGCCCTGATGTTAAGGCAAGTCACATAATTTTTGGGGTCACTTTCTCTACTTGGAAAAAGGACTGACATGAATGTTTCAGAGAAATTGAAGAAAAGTAAGTTCAGTATTTTTAGCTTACACTGATTGAAGGGTGTTGCTTTACAGGTTATTTTATTCTTCTTTCTTTCCCCAGAGGAGCTTTTCATTCTGAACTGTAATTTTTGGAGGCTGCCCTAAGATTGCCCTTCCGTAGGAGAGTGTGACCAGCATCTAGATAGTCGGAGTTTGCTGAGTGATGGCAGAGCCTGCTGGGAGCTTTAGACCTGGTGTTTCAGAGCTGTGCTGGGCCATAGTTTGCAGAGAATGTGTCCCCTGTGTCAGTGCTTCCCCTCCCCAGCTGCACTTTAGGGTCATGGGGGGAGGGGCAGGGGCTTTTGAAAAATACTAAGGCCCAGGCTTCATCCCTGTCCGATATGTCAAGAATGTTGCTAGCAGGGCCTGGGTATAGTATAGATTGTAAGTTCCCAGCTGAGCCTGGAGCTAACTACGCTGTTCTAGAGCTAGAATCCACAAACTTTTCCTGGGAAGGGCCAGACAGTAAATGTTTGAGGTTGGGACCATCTGGTCTATTGCCAACGATCCAACTGCAGCCTTAGGTAATATGTAAGGAAATGAGTGAGGCTGCGTTCCAAAAAGTGTGTTTACAAGAGCAAGTGGCCAGTTTGATGCACCCTGGCTGTAGATGCCCGCCCCCCCCCCGCCCCCCCGCTATTGAGGAATAAAGAAATATTATTTCTTACGGCCAATGTTTTCTCTTTTCCACCTGAAAACAACATCTGGTGGAACTGGTGTTTGGCCTGTCTTTTTTATTCTTGGAGATGACGCTGGCATACAGCATTGTGTTAGTTTCAGGTATGCAGCACCGTGATTCCCACAGTGAGTCCAGTTAACACCCGTCACCTCACATAATTAGTTGCAGACTTTGTTTGTGAGGGGACTTTTAAGATCTGCTCTCTTAGCAGCTCTCAAACACACAGTACAGTCCGGTTAACTTGAGAACAAGGCCCCTTGGCACTCCCTCCTGTGGAGCTAGGCCTCAGGGCGTCCTGAGTCCTCACAACCGATTCTGGAACCCACACATGCACCCCACTTCTCAGGGCCCCAGAGCAGGCCGTGCTCTGCTTTTCCTCCCCCTTCTTCCTGGTCCCCACCCCAAATATGAACCCCTCAGCTGGCTCAGACAGAGAATGGTGAAGCCGGATGTCTTAGATCTCAAAGCGGAAGTGCAGATGCCTGGTCAGATGGAAGATGACAGAGCATCCAACTTCATTAGATTCCATGGGGAGGGAGCTGTGCGGGCCCAGCTCACAGAGCTGGCGGTAGAGCCTGGTTTCCTTAGGACACATTCCTGTGTGCGGTCAGAGCTGACCGTCTGAGTGTGGCAGTTTTTTCCCAGGTGAGCATAGCCTTCCCTTCAACAACTACAGCTGAGCATAAAGATCGCTTGGGATCCATCTGTAGAAAGGAACTTGGATTATATTTATCAGTGAGCTAGCCTTTAGCGTGAATAATTAATATAATTAATATGGGTCTTTCTCTATGCTTTTTAGGTACCTAAGTGGGAATCAGGACACATCCTGATATTTCCTAACTTTTGCATATGCCTTCTCTCCTCTCATTTCCTCCTCTCCTGCCCCATTTAAGAAACAAAATAGAAATAAGTAAACAAGCAAAAAAATCAAACCAACACCCAGGGAGAACTATGTCCCATCTGAACTCAGCGCTTCTCACCTGAGGACCACCAGAGTCTGCGGAGACTGAAAGGAGGTGGGAACAACTTGAGATGCCGATGCGTGTAACACCCGTTGTGTTCTCCTTTTGTAGATAACGGCCCTTGCTTGGGCTCTCGGAAGCCAGACCAGCCCTATGAATGGCTTTCCTACAAGCAGGTGAGTTTCCTGGCTGTATGGGTGCCTTGCGCAGCTGTCATGGTTCAGTTTGTGGGTTCTTGGAGCCACCGAATGTTCAGGCAGGAAGGTCCCTGCAGAACGTATGGGCCTGACTAGCTCAGAGCTTTAGGATAAACGTGCAGCATCCGGATGGGGAAGCCTGACACAAAGATTTGGGGAAAACTAGTGAAGTTATTTAGCTCGTGGTTCAAAGTACTTTATTTTTTTATTGATTAATTGAGAGAGAGGCAGGGAGAGAGAGACATCCATTTGTTGTTCCACTTCTTGATGCACCCGTTGGTTGATTCCTATATGTGCCCTGACCGGAGATGGCACGACCCCCAACCTTGGTGTATCGGGTTGATGCTTCAACCAACTGAGCTATCCGCGAGGCCTTAGGCGCTTTATTTGAGAACCAATGTCTGTGCATTGTGGAGTAGAGTGTAATTTTGAAGATAAAATTCTAGAAATGTATTGAAGCAGGGGACTCCTCGCGAGACCCATGGAGTGGTAGGATTCCTCCTCTGTGCCGTGAGAGGTTCAGGAAGAGTTGAGAAGCCCCAATATAGAGTAACCCTTGTCTTGTAGATGAGGAAGACTCACCCCTGGGCCCAGCTGGTTAGTGGCAGAAGCAGGGCCAGAAGTGGTGTCCGTGCCATCTGGTGTGGGGTTCAGCAGTGCATCCTGGCCATTGGGGGACCCCTGGGACATGTAACCCCAGGGCCACCGTCAACAGCCGCTCAGAGACACGCCCGTGTTCATCATATACCAAGGACGCTGGGATCTGGCTGTGCTCACTCGTGCCCCTCCGCAGCCCCACCTCATGCACGTGCAGCTGGGTCAGTGGTAGTTTGTGAGTGGCAGGTAGCCGAGCAGGACACTGCCTTTAGTTGTCGTTTTATCATGATTCCCAGGAGTCCACACACCGTGCTTCTCTTCAGTCCCAGGGGAGCCTGCGGACCCACAGGAGCAGCTGGCAGGGCGGCCAGGCTGCCTTTGTCCCCAGCGCAGCTGCCAGGAAGTGCTCCCTGCTCCAGGGGCGGGGCATCCGGGCTCCGTGAGCACACGCAGGCTTCCTCCTTCCAGGCTGTGTGTGGACATGTGGTTTGCAGTTGCTGTTGTCCGGGTTGTGTATGTGGCAGGATTGTCATTAGGAGCCACAGAGGCAGCTCAGGAGCCAAGCTTCATGCCTCCCAGCACCAGTGCACAGCGTCCTTCCCTTCCCTCCTCGGGGGTCAGCAGGTTCCCAGGCTTTGCTTGGGAGTCTCGAGAGAGAGGCGAGGCGAGAACGGTGGCACGCCTGGATTGCAGGCGTGAGTGGGTGGCTTTTGCTGTTTTGTTTGCCTTCCCAAAGCCAATATTAGTGATCAAATACCAGTTTTCGAGATGCCTCCTTTTTGCACGTGGTGCACAGACAATGTCTGTGTGTCATACATGCAACATTGCATGATGGCCTCAGGCCTCACATGTGGTGCACAGACAGTGTCTGTGTGTTATACATGCAACATTGCATGATGGCCTCAGGCCTCACAGTATCCTCAGGTGCTTCTGGATGACCTGTGTCACGTTACCTACAGCCGTGTCTTCCCACATTACTTCTCTTGTGTGTCGGCGGGAAGCGAGAACACCCCATTGCAGGCTGGGTTTTTCTGAGCAGATTGAAAGGCACAGGGGTTCTGAAGGCGTTCATCTCTGTGTGTACCCGTTTGTCAGACTGGTGGCCATAACCCCTGGAATCTCCTGACGCCAGCTTTGGGTTTGTACATTTCTGTCTTTTTTTCGCTCCCTGGGGGCTCTGACCTTTGGGTGCAGCAAACCTTTTGAAGAATGGCACAGACCCTCTTTCTAGAGACAGAACTTCATGCATGTGATCCAGGGGGCTCTGCAAACGCTGCAGGCACGTCCCAGGCTCCCGTCGCTTAGTGCCAGCCACGATTGTGAAACAGCCACAAGGTGTGGTGGTGATTCGCATCCCAGTGGCACCCTCTCCGCTCACCAGTGTCGGCTCTCGTCCCACCCACGGCAGAGCCACGGTGGCCCTATGGGCACAGAGCCAATCAAGTTCCGGGTACAAACAGGTGTGCTTGACCTCTGACAGGTGTGGGCATGAGCTCAGAGTGTGCCTGAGAAGAAAGGAAGGAATTCCCATTTTAAAGGTTTTAAAAACTCTTTTTAGTTAATTTTGGGCAGGAATGGGGAGAGGATGGGGCAAGTATGTAGTCCTGCCTCATTTTTATAAATCTACCTATTTTTACTTGGTGGTAATAATAGTATGCATTTTTGTGTATTTTTACTTAGGATTGTTGCCCATATTCTAAGTTCGGTGTGGTTTCCATAATTGTGATATGTACGTGCTGTATGGCATTTCCCAGAGATGTGCATCTGTACTTAACCCAGCCGTCCCTGTATTCCTTTTGTAATTCGATGGGTTTTGTAAAACTGGAGTGTGAACTGGCCTGGGTGAGAAGCCCTGCCTGGCTGCAGCCGTCTCTGCAGGGGGACCGTGAGGTCAGCGCTCTCAGCAGTGAGTCCTGGAGAGGAAGCCGTGCGTCAGGATGTGTCCCCGAAGGTGCCCGTCTGCTCGCGCCTTCTCTGTGCGGTGCCGCTCCGCTGCCCCGGGCTGTGAGCTCCGCTCCTGGGGTCGGGTGTGAGCTGTCGCTGGTTCTCCTCCCACTCCAGGTTGAGGAGATGTCCCAGTGCGTGGGCTCGGCGCTGATCCAGAAGGGCTTCAAGGCTGCCCCCGACCAGTACATCGGCATCTTTGCCCAGAACAGACCTGAGGTAATGCCCGGCTTGCCCCTGCCCACGGCTAGCCTTCTGGTGCCCATTCCCTCGGGGACCTCCAGGCCTCAGGCCAGCCAGTGGCTCACTGACCCCCTTCCTGCTTTTAACGCTGCCGTCCCCACTCTTGGACTCTCCTTGCCTTTCTCTCCACCTACCAGATTGTGCTGCTCTTGCAAGGGGCAGCTCAGTTACCTCCCCGGGAAAGGTGGCCCTCAGGGCTCTGAGTCCGGGCTTGTATTGTTAATTCTCTCTCACACTTGCCTCAGTTCTCCCAGCAAGTTGCCCTTCCTTTTTCGGCAGCGTCTAGTACTTGGTCCTCACTATGAATCCCTCGGGGCCTGGCATATGGTAGTAGATGCACTGTGGATCTAGTGTGGTCTCCGTGGAGGGTCCCGTGATGACATGTCGTTCCCCCCCTCACTGTTTGTCTAGTGGGTGATCATTGAGCAGGGATGCTTCGCTTTCTCCATGGTGGTCGTCCCCCTCTATGACACCCTGGGAACCGAAGCAATCACTTACATCGTCAACAAAGGTACGTTGTGGTCTGCGGGCGAACAGACACTGGCCTCGTTGTTAGATTCGGGGATTTACACTGGCCTGTATTTGATTTGAAAGGGATTTTATATTTAAATGTCCATCTACCTTTTTAAAAATTATACAGTCAAGCTCGTTTCCCAGAGCATCTTGCTCATGGTACCTCTTGTTCTCCAGCTGAACTCTCCCTGGTTTTTGTGGACAAGCCAGAGAAGGCCAACCTGTTGCTGGAAGGTGTAGAAAATAAGCTGACCCCCATCCTGAAGGTCATAGTCCTCATGGACTCCTACGGCAACGACCTGGTGGAGCGTGGCAAGAAGTGCGGCGTGGAGATCACCAGCATGAAGGCCATGGAGGTGAGCCCTGCCCTTCCCAGGTCTGGAGGGATCCCAGGGCCATCTGGGCGCAGGGGTGGCACCCAGTGGACCGTACCGGCTCAGCCCTGGCTGGCTGCCTCAGCCATGAACCATACAGAGTAGAAACTCCCGTCTCAAGTGAAAAAGAATCCACGTGCTCGCCCAGAGTCGCTGTCCCATCTGACAGGGTCCCCCCTCCAGCGCGTTGCGGGGCTCACCCATTTGTGCCGGAGCCCGACACGCTGGGGAAAGCGGACACGTGACGTTCAGGTGCAGGCAGGGACTCGGCCCAGTGCCTCTTTAATGCCTTTTACTCCCTCATTATGTCTACAACGGAGCCAGGTATGGACATCTGCCTCCTATTCTTTTTCCCCAAATTGCTTTTGTAGAGTCCTGGTGAATTTCCAGCAGGGATATTGGATTTGGTTTATTTTTGCACTAAATTTATTCAGATTCACATCCACCACAACGTTAAAGGTAACCATTCTGGAAAAATGAATGCGGCTCACACTGAAATCGGCTGTTTGGCATCAGCCCATGTGAGAAGCTGATGCTCCCCGTGGCTCGGAAATTAGAGTTCAATCCCAAGTTGCAGGCAGGAGGAGGACCTTGTGTGTACACATCATAGAAGTAATAGGCTGAGTAGACCAGCAGTTCCCTTTATGAAAACCTTATGTGCCTTCCTGGATCTGTTATGAATAGGGTTTAAAAGGTAGGCATGGTTTTCTATAAAGCATGGAGGCTATATTAAATAGGGTCTATCCACCCTTTCCTGGGGGACTTCGACGTCAGAGAGGAACTGTTATTTGTTGTAACAGAGCCTCCTGCCTCAGTCACAGACACACAAACTCCACTCACACATCACTCACACATCACACACTCACAGACACACATACTCACACACACACATCACATGCTTACACAGTACTCACACATCACACATAGACACACTCACACACAGACACACACACACACACCACATGCTTACACAATACACTCACAGACACACACATCACACACACAGACATACATACACTCACATTCACACATCACATACTTAACACGTGCTCACACTCATACATTCTCACACACACACACAGGCACTCACACACATCATATACACATACACACATTCACAGACACACAGTCACACACACATCACATGCTTACACAGTACTCACACACAGACACATCACACACACATACATACACTCACATTCACACATCACATACTTACACGTACTCACACTCATACATTCACACACACATAGGCATGCACACACATCACATACACATACACACATTCACAGACACACACACATCACATGCTTACACACACTCACATTCACAGACACATACACTCACATACACACATACAGTCATAGCCACACATGCTCACACATTCACTCACACACACACACACACACACACACAGCAGCATGGAGCCTGAGCCCATAAGAGCCAATAGATATGCTGTTAAACTGGGTTGTTTTACCTGTGATCCCTTCGTAATGATGTGATCTCTTTCCCTAGCTCCTCCTCCTCCCTAAGCACCCCAACACACACACACACACACACGCACACATACACGCACACATACACGCGCGCGCGCACGACTACTATATGATACAGAAATTTTTTTTATCTTTATTGTTCAGATTATTGCAGTTGTTCCTCTTTTTCCCCCCATAGCTCCCCTCCTCCCAGTTCCCACCCCTAGAAATTTTAAGGTTGAAAGTGCAGATAGGTGAATGAAGATTATAATATGAAGTTTATATTAAACTCCTTATTTATAAGGCATTGCTTTGTACTTACCTGTGTAATATGATTAATATTTTGTTTTTAAAAATTTTGTGAGCAAAAGATTAAGGTTTTAAGAAATGAACTTTTCTTGGCCATGTAAAAGCTTACATTTACTGTAAAAGTTGTTACATGTTATCTCTGGTTGATGCCTCACACCTCTGTTGATTTCATTTTGTCATACCTTTTTACATGTAAGTATAGTTAGTATACAATATTACGTTAGTTTCAGGTGTACAGTATAGCGATTGACATTTTTATACCTTAGCATGTGGCCCCCACTAATTGTAGTAATCACCAGTCGACCGACATATTTAAAATTAGCTTTATGGTGCGCAGATCTTGTGACCACGTTTATATTACTATATTTTTATGTGAGATCAAAAATAGAAATATTGGTATTTGGAATGTTGGCATTTTTTCCAATATTTCATTATAAAAATTTTAAAACATGAAAATAAGTTGAAAGACTAGTCCTGTAGATGCCCATGTGCCTGCCAAAAGTCCACAATGAACATTTCAACGTATTTGCTTAATCACACGTTTGCCGTTCACTCCGTCCCCCTGTTCACCCATCAGCCTTTCATTGAATACATTTTCAGTGGGTCGCAGATCTCATCACCCTTAGGACTACAGCGTGCTAACCATTAACCGAGTTCAGTGTTCCTCTGCGGATGGCTCTTCCTTTTTGGCATTTGGGACCTGAAGATGGCAGGTTGTTTACTTCTATGATGACCGCTCTCTTCTAAATGATCATATAAGACAGGTTTCAGGCAGTGCAGCTTTCTTAGCAAACAGTGCTGAGAAAGTTTGGATGACGTAGTTCTGGAGGCGGCCTTAATGGCACCAGGTGTTGCGTCTGTGGGGTCAGACCGGACCTGGGTTCAGCAACCTCTGTACTTGAGTTCTGGGGAAAATTTCAGGGCCAAGACTAAGACAAAGAGAACATTGATTTAGAAAATCACAGAGGAGGAAGAAATGAGTCAGGAAACAAGTTACAGAGGCAAAAGAAGGGCCCTGGAGCTAGGAGAGAGGAAGGGGAGGGCAAAGGGCCTGAGGGGAGGGGCAGGGGTGGATGTACTTACTCCCTCCTAACAGCTTTTAAGGGTGGGATTTCAGGGGTGGTCCCAGGAGAGGGTCTCATAGAATATTCACCAGCTTTTCAGCTGTGCCCTTCAGGGTCTCTACCGATTGCTGGCCGGGCAGAGGGTGTTGTCCGGTGCGGCTGGTCCTGGGTCAGCAGCAGTCCTGGGCCGGTTTTGCTGCTTTTCTGGGCCTGGAGCTGAAGTACTAGTACCACTGAGGCTCGCTAGGGAGGAAGGCCAGGCTCCAAACCGCAGGACCAGGCTCTGCTCGGGCGGAGAGGTCGCCCTGGGAGCGAGGGCCTTGATTTTCCGGTTCTGCCCGTTGCGAGGCACCGGGCTTTCTGCCCTGGTGAGTGAGTCTCTGTCCTTGGCTCCCGACCTTGCGCTGCCTACCTGCCTACCACAGTTCCCAACAAACTGAACGCTACATGGCGTATCACTGCTGCTTATTTGACTTACTATCAGTTGTTGAGGAATTGGGGATCTCAGGAAGTTGTGTAAGAATTTTGAGTAGATGAATGGGAATTTAGATCTGATGACGATTGATTTGGGAAAAAAGAGGGAATTCTCATTGATTTAGTTCTTAGTTGGCTTCAGTTTGGACGTTAGCACTCCTGTGTCTAATCAACGATCTGCTATGTACGTAACTTAAAATGAAAAGAAGATGAGAAACTGTTGAAAACTGTGCCCTGGACAGAGACTGAGGCCTGCACACAGCCGTGTGATGTTTATTCATCTAGGTGTGCTCACTCAAGCGGGTCAGTTTCCGTAAGAAAAGAATATACAGAGTTCATTTTAACAAGTAATAGAGATTAGCCCTGACCGGTTTGGCTCAGTGGATAGAGCACTGGCCTGCAGACTGGATGGTCCCAGGTTCGATTCCAGTCAAGGGCACATGCTCGGGTTTCGGGCTCGATCCCCAGCAGGGGATGTGCAGGAGGGAGCTGATCGATGATCCTCTCTCATCATGATGTTTCTCTCTCCCTCTCCCTTCCTCTCTCAAATCAATAAAAAAATATTTTTAAAAATAAATAAGAATTAATAGAGATTAATGTTGTCGCAGAAAGTGCTTCATGCAGTAAACCGACCAGTGTCACAGTGAGCCCGTGGTGGGAGCAGCTGCTGGGATGCGCAGCGCCTCCTAAATGAACCCATCTTCTTTTTTGTTGTGAATCCTCACCTGAGGATATTTTTCCATTGATTTTTTAGAGAGAGTGGAAGGGAGAGGGAGCGACAGAGAGAGAGAAGTACCAATGTGAGAGAGACACATCGACTGGTTGCCCTCTGCATGCATCCTGACCCAGGCTGGGGATCGAGGTATATGCCCTTCACCAGAATCGAACCTGAGCCCCTTCAGCCTGTGGGCCAACACTGTAACTACTGAGCCACACCGGCTAAGGCGAATCTGCCCTTTGTAATCTTCACGTCCACCCTGGAGTGGCCTTAAATCTTCCATCCGGGCCTGTTTGATAATCAGAGGTTCCCAGGTTTTCTCTCCACTCCACACGGGGCATACGATACTGGGGCTTCTGAAATGGCTGGCGTTGAAATCCGCACGCTGCCTCTGTCTGGAGGAAGGTGTTCGCTAGGCACGTGGGCTGAGCAGGTACCTTGCTGTGCTCTGGTTTGGGGACCAGGCTGAGCATCTACAGCTAGTTCTTTGGTGACGGTCAGGAGCTGGGTTTTGTGAAAGGCCAGAATAGGAAGTAGGGGCCAGGAAATCTATCACAAAACGCTCTGATTCCTGTCTTTTGAATAAATCCAATTGCAAAGGCCATCCTAAAACCATTTACAGAGTCTTGTGTGAGAGAGACGACGTCTGGGCAGTGGCTGCTTGGAGCAGTGGGCGTGTATTTCGGTTCAGGTTGATTTAAGCTGCTGTAGGTGACGTAATAGGAATGTGTGCTGCCTTGGAGCAGCCGCCAGTGAGCCCCACAGCGAAGCAGGTGGAGGGGCTGGTGTGACCTTCTCCTTCGCATGGCGAAGAGTGTCCATCTAAGATGCTTTTCTCTTCTCCGCAGGACCTGGGGAGGGCCAACAGGAAGAAGCCCAAGGTAAGACTGTCAGGCCTGCCCACCCCGTGGCATTCCCATTGTCTAGTCACCTCAGAGACAAGCAGGGATGGGGGTGACGGGTTGGGCTCACGGATGTCTGCTCTGACTCATGCCGCTTTCTTCTCCTCCTTTAATGGGCTGCAGCCTCCAGCACCTGAAGATCTTGCAGTCATTTGTTTCACAAGTGGAACCACTGGTAAGTTTTGCAATGGACTTGCTTCTGAGTGGTACCTGACAGCGTGTACTCCTGCCCCCTTCTGAGGACGAATTACTTGAACTGTAGGTGGTCCAAAGGCAGAAGAGACTGAAGTGGTTCAGACCCTGTCTTCTCATCACTCTGTGAGACATTCTCAGGGTCTGAGTGTCATGTATTTCCTCAGCCATTTATTGAAGGTGACACTTCCTCCATTGTCCTGAGACAAGCTGTATCAGTGATTTACAGCAATACAAACAAACTCCTGGTTATTCTCTCATTGCCACACACCCTCCAAAATTTGCCCACAGTGATGAAGGTTGTTTGCAATGCTGAGTTTCGGTGAATGGACTGCAGGTCGCTCAGGAATGTATGTGACTCAGTATTTGGCTTCCCTGGATGTACCTGACTCAGGCCTCAGAGGCCCTAGCTATGGAGGGTTCTCTGTGTCTGTCGTTCATTTCTGGATGGAGTTTCTGTCCTCTGACTTTGTTTGCTCACGTGTGTCCCTCAGGCAACCCCAAAGGAGCAATGATCACTCATCGGAACATAGTGAGCGACGCCTCGGGGTTTGTGAAAGTGACAGAGGTAAACTTTTGGGATGCTGCGATCTTTCTTTACGTTCATTGGGTGGCAGTAGGCCTCGAGAATGAAAGTGGTAAAGGCAGGGGAGAAATGCCTCTCGTGCTTTTGTCTCCTGTCCCAGTGGGGGAATAACTTCTTTAAGTTGGCAATGGAACATTAGATGCTGCTGAAGGTTTTGATTGTTATTACTTTTATGGTCGGTTTGACTTCCATTTTATCAGAAGGACTAACGCAGTGGTTCTCAACCTTCTGGCCCTTTAAATACAGTTCCTCATGTTGTGACCCCTAACCATAAAATTATTTTCGTTGCTACTTCATAACTGTAATGCTGCTACTGTTATGAATCCTAATGTAAATATCTGATATGCAGGATGGTCTTAGGCAACTCCTATGAAAGGGTCGTTCGACCACCAAAGGGGTTGCAACCCACAGGTTGAGAACCGCTGGACTAAAACCTCAAACTTCAGTTGCTATCCAAGTGTCTTAGTCTTTGTGGGCTGCCATAACAAAATAGCCCAGACTCAGCAGCTGAAATGGCACTATTCTGGATGCTAGAAGTCCGTGATCAAGGTGCAGCAAATTCGGGTTCTGGTGAGGGCTCTCTTCCTGGCTTGTAGACCGCCACCTTCTCTCTCTGCCTCACATAGCCTTTCCTCTTGTGCACAGGAGGATGAGAGAGTTCTCTGGGTCCCTTTTGGATCAGCGCCCACCCTTATGACCTCATTCCACCTTAATTACCTCCCAATGGCCTGTCTCCAAACATGGTCACATTGGGTTAGGCCTTTGGCATATGAGTTTGGAGGGAGCTGTCGGGGAAGAGGTCACCATATAGTCCATAACACAAAGGGTGTATTTCAAACGTGAAAGTTTGAAAGTTGCTATTGAACAGCGGGACGCCTCTATCTCGGACCCTTGGCACGGTTTGCGCAATGTACACGCTCAGTCTCTGGGTTCTGTCTGTGGCAGGAGCCTGCACCTCTTGGTTTGAGAGGGTGAGCATCTCTGCTGGTGCAGAAGGTGGATCTCACTGCCGCTTAAACTCACACCCTCTTGGTCCGAAACCCCTCTTGGTGTATACTTTCTAAACAGGAGTCAACCCTCACTACCTTACCAAAGCTCACCTCTCACTTTCTAATGGGCTTTCAAAGAAAGCTTCAAGTGCATCAGTGGCTCATGAGACAAATGGTTATAGAACTTTGTTTAAAGTTCTGTATTATCATGGCACGCGCAATGTCGTAAAAACTTCTGATCATACTATTGCCGATGATGTGTTGCACTACATCGGAGAATTGAAAACTGTAAATCCCATTGAGTCTGATTTCTCATCGTCTGGCAACTGCCCACAGAGAAGTACTAGTTTGGATGCAGGTCATCCTTGCATGAAATTACTCTCAGGTCGGGCATGTCCAGGCTACATCACGTGTCTGGGACTCCTGTGCTCGCTCAGGACTGGCCAATGACATGGGCACTCCATGCAAACCCGCGCTGTGCCGGCCCCGTGGAGCTGGGCATGGAGACCAGATGTGCGGACTCAGTCCACATGCAGACCTACTGCCATCGCGCGTCAGGGGAAAGCAAATCCCCGGCGCCAGCCCTGAGCTTGTGTTAAACAAACCGGCACGTGTTTCCTGGATGAGGGGGCCGCTGTGGTAAAGCTGTGGGTCCAGCTAAAGTTCTCCAGGTGCACTTGCACTCTAGGTGAAAGCAGCTTGGAAACCCAGTTTCCCTTCCCTCGTCTCCCGCTTCCCCTGTGCAGCGTGACATGCTGTCTTGCGTTGGACTGGACCTCGTATTCCCACAGCATAACGCCCTCCTCTGTTGTGCCAGATCTCACGTGTCTCACCCTTGGGTGGAATTGAGCTTGCTGGGTACGAGGGTACTGTAATTTTGAAGTAATTAATGGTTAGAGCACACGATCCCCTGGCTTCCCAACCTGGGCAAAACATTTCTCACTTTGGCTAAAGTCCTGAGCGCATTCACTTTGTCGTCAGAAACGACCTCCACCCTGTCTGAGTAACTGAAGTATTGCTTTTCACTTCACTCCTTAGTGAGAAGTCAGTGCAGAGCGTAAGCAAAAGCCTTTCCTCCTGAGTGTTGAGGGATCGTGTGCTCTAAGTGACGTGGGGAATTGCTGGAATCTTAATGCCTCTCTGCCTGCTGGTGTCTTTGCTTACAGAACATTGTCACTCCCACCCCAGATGACACTCTCATCTCTTTCTTGCCTCTTGCCCATATGTTTGAAAGAGTTGTCGAGGTAAGGCACCAGGTTTTGTTTGCCTTGTTTGCTTGTTTGTTTGTGTCCTAAGTTGTTGTTTTTTACAGAAGGTACTTGGCCTGAATGCCAGTGACACACACATTTCATTTTTGCCACTTGCACACATGTATGAGCAGCTCATGCAGGTAAGTCTGACCTCACGCTGCCATCCGTACTTAGTCCTTGTCAAGCCCCATTTTAGAAATGGTGCTAATTATTTAAAGGAGCATAATTTTTTTCTGGATCTGGCTACTTGAACTTGAATCATTCATTTTAAAATTAGAAGCTCAGACTTTTGAAGGATATGAATGTGGACATGATTCCAGAAAGACTGGCTATAAAAGTAGAATTTTTATGAATGCCATTCTGTAAAGGCTTTTGCTCTGGGAAGTCTCGGATTTTATTGTGCTTGTTCATAAATGCACAAGTTGGCTTCAGACTGATTTTTTTTTTCCACCAAAATTCTAAGTGACCTTGGAAAAGCAGGATGACCTTTGCCTGGGCTCCCAGGACACAACTGTGTGACTAGTTTAAAAACCGGCCAAGAGCCACCTTTTTTTCTTCTTGGACAGTTCTGGATTATATTCTCTTTTTTTAATGTTTTTTTTAATCTCTATTGTTGAAAGTATGGCATGTGTCCCCTTTCCCCCCATTGACCTCTCCCCGCCTGCCTGCTCTGGGTGTATAATAGGAGAGATGAGCAGCACTCCTTTATTTAGCAAGTCTTTACTGAGCAGCACCCATGCGCCTCACGCTGTGCGAGGTGTTGGTGGCGGAGCTGATCACCCATGGCTCCGCCCTTTGATTGCCTGTGCCCTGTGGGATTTCCTCACGCCTGAGGACCAAGGATCTTAGCTCCCATCTTTCTGGTCTTCCTTCCGCCTCCTGCACACCTCAGGAGAGCTCTCGAACTTAGCACGAGAGGGCAAATGAGTTGATAATGGATCATGTGTCGCTGGAGGTAGTGTTAGACATGTGTCTGGGAGGCGGGACACACGGACACAGCCTCTGAGCTTTCATTTTTAAGCAGTGAACCCTGGTGCCTTTCCAGTGGTTTCTGCTTTCAGGCTTGAACCATTTGACCTTCCGTTGCATCATCATTTTTAAATTTTATTTCTTTTTTTATTACTGCTCACCTGAGAATATGTTTATTGATTTGTTTTAGGGAGAGATAGGAAGGGGGAGACAGAGAGAGAAACATCAGTGTGAACGAGAAACATCAATTGGTTGCCTCCTGCCATGCCCTGGCGGCGGGATGAAGCTCTAACCCACTGGGCCACCTGACCCGGGCTGTTGCACCATCTTTTTTCTTTTTTAAATTTGAAAGAGCCAGACTACTTGCCAGTGCACATGGCTTGCCAGTACAGTTTGCATCCAATAGGAAAGTATTCATGCAATAGGTTGTAGCTGAATGACAGGCCACGCTGGTGTGAGATGTCCTAGTGTCTCAACTGCAACATATTCAGTCACTTTAGAGGTTTTTAGTTATCCTATATAATAAAAGGCTAATATGCAAATGGAATGGTAGAACAACTGGTCGCTGTGACACACACTGACCACCAGGGGGCAGACGCTCAATGCAGAAGCTGTCCCCAGTGGTTAGTGCGCTCTCACAAGGGAGCGCTTCTCAGCCAGAAGCTGGCCTCATGGCTGGTGAACGCAGCGGAGGTGGGTGATGGGCCTAAGCCAGCAGTCGGACAACCCCCTAGGGGTCCTGGACTGTGAGAGGGCACAGGCTGGACCGAGGGACCCTCCCCGCTCACCCCCTCCCTCCATGCACAAATGTCATGCACCGGGCCTCTAGCAGTCAAATGAAATAAAATGGGACTCTGACAAGATTGGACTGTAGGTACTAGTAAGCAGCTAAGTTTTTGTTTTGAGAATAAATTAGACCTAAGGTACCTGGAAGACTAAAAACACTTGATACTTTAATACCATGTCATTCATAGCAGAACCTCTGTGATCCTCACCAAACCAACATACCCTGGTTTCTGTTAGGCCCCCATCTTCAGGATGATCCAGAGAAATTCCCCATTCCAGGTTGTGCAGTCACCAAAGGCTGCAAGAGTCGATTTTAAAAAGCTGCCTTAAATGTAGATTTCTGGAAACTGTCCTGGAATGCTACAACTCCACTGGAGTGCTGCAATGTTGGTCACATGTGCTTTCCCCCCTAGTGTGTGATGCTGTGCCACGGGGCGAAAATAGGATTTTTCCAAGGAGATATCAGGCTGCTTATGGATGACCTTAAAGTGCTTCAGCCCACCATCTTCCCCGTGGTCCCGAGGCTGCTGAACCGGATGTTCGACAGAGTAAGTTCAAGCACAGAGCTCAAGCCAAGGGCTGACCCTGAGTCTCGGGCTTGAGTCAGGCCTGGCCAGGCACCTCTGTGTGGCCTCGGACAGTCCAGTTAGTCTCTCAGAACTAGCGTTTACTCATCTGTTCACTTACCTCACACAGTGTTTTTAAGGAGAAGAAGACACATGTGAACACACTTATAAACATGAAGGCACGATGAGGTATAGGTGGGAGTCATTTTATTTCTATAATTAACTCTTTGAGTCCTGTTTCCTCATCTGTACAATGGAATGTTGCCTCCTCCACCTGCTGTCTGTCTCATAAAGTTGCTTTTTGCATCACATGAATACAATAACTGTGAAATGGTTTTTAAATTGGAATGCTCCAGGCACATGTGAAATATTGCTTAGCCACCTTGAGAGAAGTGACGAAGCCAAACCAGGGATGGAGAAAGCCAGCCCCTCTGGGGCCCTTACAGCGTGGAGCACACGGCCAGGGCAGGGTCAGCAAGTGGCGGGAAGTCTCCACGGCGACTTTGGCCTGGGCAATGTAATGTATTTGAGGCATGGTTTCTGCCATTTATGAGAACCTACGCATTTTTTAACAGTTCTTCTAGAAAAAAACTTTTTAGAACAGCTCTACACAGTTTACCCACTCAAAGTTTATAGTGCGTTCACAGAATTCTAGGACCATCCCCACCCATTTAGGACATTTTTATCACCTCAGAAAAAAGCCCTTTACCTACCCTTGAGCTATCATCCTCCACCCTGCTACCCACCTTTACCCCTCAGCAAAAAATCATCTGCTTTTTGAATCTACAGATTTGCCTGTTCTGGACTTTGATATGACTGGAATCATTTGAGGCGTGTTCTTTTGTAACTGGCATCTCTCACTTAACATGTTTTCAGGGTTCTTCCAGGTTGTAGGATGTATCTGCACTTCATTCCTTTCAACAGCCAGATAATATTCCACTGTATGGATATAACACATTTCATCTGTCTGTCCATCCATTGATGAGCATTTGAGTGGTTCCCACTTTTTGGCTATGATGAATAGTGCTGCCATGGTCAGGTTCCTGTGGACAGGTGTTTCCATTTCTCTTGGGTAGAGACCGCAGAGCGGAATTGCTGGGTCCTACAACTCTGTGTTGATCTGTTTGAAGAGTAGTTCTCTAAAGCTGCACCATGTGACACTTCCACCACAGGGCCTGGGCGCTCCGATGTCCTCACACCTCCACCAGCACTTGTTGTCACCTGACTTCCTGATGCTAGGAATTGTGAAACCTTCTCCTTTCCTGACTCCTTAGATTTTTGGGCAGGCAAACACCACCCTGAAGCGGTGGCTCCTGGACTTCGCCTCCAAGAGGAAAGAAGCCGAGCTGCGCAGTGGCATCATTAGAAACAACAGCCTGTGGGATAAGCTGATCTTCCGCAAAATACAGGTAGCAGATAGACTCACTGTTACTGGTCATGGGGACTGGCTTGGCTTCAGATTTCCTGGGGGCTCTTTTTAAAAGAGAGGTGTGACGCTAAGAGAGAGAATGACACCTTGCTATTAATCCTGGCGCGTGTCTAAAAATTAAGGAGAAAGCCATTACAAAAACCTCAGGATCCAAGATAAATCAGTAAGATGGTAGCTGTCGAGCTTGGAAAAGGAACCGGGATATTGTAGCCTTTCCTGTTCTCCATGTGGCTTTACTTTTCTGGAACAAGAGTGTCACTCTTGAGGTAACTTTTTAAGGCATGAGTGACAAAGAACAATAATAATATGTCTAAAAAATACCAGAAGTGTGGCAGTTGCCACAAATCCATCACCCTCTTGTTCTAATCCCTTCAGATCCCAGCAAGTGGGGGTGTCAGCATATTTCCATCCCAGGTCAGAGCAAAGGGTGCAGTGTCAGGTGGAAGAGCACTCCCGGGTGCTCCTCCCCGGCCGCCTGTGGTCCTCAGCATCAGCGAGCTGCAGGGAGCGGGGGCCAGGGAGCGGGGCGCTCGCCGACCCCCAGCCACTTAACCCACTTTCTCTCCTGCCTGTCGTTGAAGTCGAACCTGGGAGGGAAGGTCCGACTGATGATCACGGGGGCCGCGCCCGTGTCTGCCACGGTGCTGACGTTCCTGCGAGCCGCGCTCGGCTGTCAGGTGAGGGGTCCCCGCCGCCCGTGGTCCCCGTCTTCGTCCTGCCCAGGGGTCTTCTTTCCAGAGTCGTTCACCTTCTCCTGTGGGCGTCTTCTTTTCTGAAAACATATTTTTACTGATTTCTGAGAGGAAGGGAGAGGCAGAGAGGTAGAAACATCAACGAGAGAATCATTGATGGCCTGCCCCCTGCACGTCCCACACTGGGGATCCTGGGGATCGAGCCCACAACCCAGGCGTGTGCCCTGACCAGGAATTGAGCCGTGACCTCCTGGTTCCTAGGTCGTTGCTCAACCACCGAGCCACGCCAGCCCGGCTGTCTTACTTTTACGTAGACCATCCCCTTATTCCCAGGTTGCTTAGAGAAAGAAGTAGGTATGTTTGACCCCAGGCAGGGCACATGCGCTAGTGTCCACCCTGTGTGGTGCTGAGGGTCAGGCAGGAGGGTGTGGGTGGAAGGTAAGGGGTAGCCACCCACACACCAGGCAGAGAACCTGTCTTTAGAGGGTGGGGGACAGCAGAGATGGCTGACACAGAGGACATGGGGGGGGGGTGGTGAGCTGGCAAAGCTGTGCCTTCCTGGGTGACCTGTGTGCGGGGACTGTCCTCAGTGTCAGGGTCATTCCTCACCTTCCGCGGGTCACAAAGTAGAAAATGAGCACGGATGGGGCTGGCTTTGGCACGAGGGGGGAGATGTTTGGGCGCCATAAGACAGCGTGTTGTGGTGTGGAACGCATTTACCAAACAGGAAATGAGAAGAGGTGTCACCCGGGTGGGCGGTTCCTCAGGGTCTGAGGGAGCTGAATTACTATACACTCCCGCCAAGGCGCCCTTCTCATCGCATTTCCTTTCCTGTGACCCAGTTCTATGAAGGCTACGGACAGACCGAGTGCACGGCCGGCTGCTCCCTGACCATCCCTGGAGACTGGACCGCAGGTACTATGACTGGCGGGACAGGCCTTGTTGACACCCTGCCGTCCACAGTGGGATCGTGTTCACCGTTCACTGGTTTATCCACCTTCTTCCACAAGCGCTGCGTCTCAGATGGAGGCCCCGGGGGCACAGCCTTGTACAGTGGGCGCCAGAGCCGGGTGGCGGCTGCAAGAGGCGCTGCCTCCAAACTGGGTTCAAACCAGCGGAGGTTGCAGGAACTGAGTGGGGGCTAGTGATCAGCAGAAGTTGCAGGAACTGAGGGGGGATAGTGATCAGGAGAGGTTATAGGAACTGAGTGGGGCTAGTGATCAGCAGAAGTTGCAGGAACTGAGGGGGGGATAGTGATCAGGAGAGGTTATAGGAACTGAGTGGGGCTAGTGATCAGGAGAGGTTGCAGGAACTGAGTGGGGATAGTGATCAGCAGAGGTTATAGGAACTGAGTGGGGCTAGTGATCAGGAGAGGTTGCAGGAACTGAGTGGGGCTAGTGATCAGGAGAGGTTGCAGGAACTGAGGGGGGCTAGTGATCAGCAGAAGTTGCAGGAACTGAGTGGGGCTAGTGATCAGGAGAGGTTGCAGGAACTGAGGGGGGTTAGTGACTGCCGTGGATGCAGCTCTGTGTTGGGGCCTGAGATGTACATCGCAAGTATTTCATCCCAGCAACATTCCTGTGGGGTACGTCCTGCTCGCTCTGAGAGGCAAGGACCGGTTGTGGGTTTAAAGGACGTTAATGATGGGTAAGAACTGCCACCACGTCCTGCTTGGGGGCCAGGCTTCCCACCTGGTGCGCTCTGCCCTGTAGGAGCCAGGCTCTGTTCTGTGGCCGTTACCACAGGAGCACCTGCGTGATCCAGGAGCATCGTCTGCTCGGGGGGCACTAAGCCTGTGACCCTGCTCCACGGTGCTCAATGCTTAACTCCTGGTTCCTTGCCAGCTGAACACTTTGGAACAGGGACCTGTAAGCTGAAATGATTGACACGTGGGGAGGATTATTTGCAGCACTTTTGCCACGCACCTAATTTCTGTCACTTCTGCGTAAGGAGAAGAACCCAACCCCACCAGCCTTTGGCAAGGCAGTTCAGTTACCTGTAAAGAGAAACATCGTCCTGTCTTCACAGACTTCACCCTCAAACCTTGTCCTCCTCACTCGGGAAATGAGGGCCGTATTGTCCAGCACCGGGGGAGTGGGGGCTGGGGAGGTGGGGGGGTAGGGGGCAGGGGGGCGGGGGTTGAGAGAAGAACACGGCCAGTCCAGCTGCCTGTGTTCTCTTTGCACAGAGAACCAACACGCTAACAAGTCGTCAGGGAGGGGGCAGGTGGGCCGGGACATCGGACCTGAGGGGCCAGGGAGCGAGTGTGGGGAGCTCACTGCCAGGTGTCCGTGGGAACCCTGAAGAGCAGCATCCAAAATGTTCGCACTTTGAAAAAGGGTTTAGAGCATCGCACTCGGGACAGGTCCTGGAGACATGAGCGTCCCAGACGGCCTCTCTTCTAGGAGGAAACTCCCTCAATTAACTTGTCCGGGGAGACTGGCCGCAACGCAGCAAGCGGAGTGGAGTGCACGCCAGCTCTGGTTCTTGTGAGCAGGCCTGCTTGTCGTCGAGTGACCTGGCCGGAGGGCAGTCCAGCCCAGGGCTAACCGTCCTTTCCCTGCTCTCTCAGGCCACGTCGGGGCCCCCATGCCGTGCAATCTGATAAAGCTCGTGGACGTGGAAGAGATGAACTACCTGGCTGCCAAGGGTGAGGGCGAGGTGAGCGAGGGCCCCTTGTCCTTCGCCGTCCTTGCCGTTTCCTGTGAAGCCGGCACGGCCAGTGCAGCCCCCCTGCCCCGCTCGGAGTCACCAGGGCCTCTGCGCCACTGCGCGTGATCTCCCTGGTGGTCCTGGGGTCAGACGAGCTTCTTCCCGAAAGGACATTTATGTTTAGCTCCCAGGGGCGGGTGGGAGGGGCCCCTAATGCCTCCTTCTGCCAGACATGCTAGGGATGGGGGCCTAGAGCTCACAAAGGCTGCAGTGGCCTGAGCCCTGGCCCGGCGCCTGCCTCGTGGCCCCGGACACCTGCCTGTGAGTGCCAGGGGCTGGGGGCGCTGATTACTTTAGAGGAATCTCGTCCCCTCGGGCTCCCCAGCACCTTCGAGTGGAGCCCAGAGCAGCAGCAGCCCTGCAACTGGACGGCAGCTGAGGCTCCTGAGACAGGGAAGTGGGGCCCTGGAGGCGCCACCCAGCACCCTCGGGTCCTGGAGTTCAGGGCTTCTTGCTAAAGGTCGAGACACCCATGTGTGTGTGTGCTCACACACACACACACACACGCATGCACGCACGCATGCACATACACACTCACTCACACTCACCCGCTTCTCTCTGGAGAAGCCCCTGTGGATGCCGCCGACAGGTCACCTTCCCCAGGCATTGAGTGTGGCTGACACGCAGGCGGGCAGCTCTGAGGTGTACAGCACCGGGGCCTGGCCTGCCTGCGCTGAAGTGATGGCCGCAGCAGGTTAGGCCACAGCCTCACCTCACAGAGGCACCAAACGCTAAAAGGCACGTCTCCTCCGGTGGTGGGGATCCTGGGCTTTCTCTCTGAACAGCTTCTGGACACACCCCTCCCTGCTCCCCTCGTTCTGGAGGTGTGTCCCTCCCGACCTCCTCCATCTCCCACCCTCCCCATCTTCCCCCTCAGGTGTGTGTGAAAGGGCCAAACGTATTTCAAGGCTACCTGAAGGACCCGGCCAAAACAGCGGAAGCGCTGGACAAAGACGGCTGGCTGCACACAGGGGACATCGGGAAATGGTTGCCGGTAAGTGGTCGGTCACCTCCCCGTTCACGCCCTGGAGGGAGGAGCATGCCCGTTGCCATGCACCTGCCATGTGGCAGAGGCCCCTGGCGCTCCCTTTCCCTTTGTCCTGGGGCGGGGGGAGACAGGCCTGTTCCTTAGCAAGAGGTGCAGGGTTCTCATGGGAACTGGGAGGGAGGTTTCACATTGGTGTCTACCATCAGTCCTGGGTGCTGCTTCCTGTTTGAAATGCAGAGAGCCCGTGGCTTTTTAAGGGCAGGGCTGTGCCTGACCCTGAGGCTGCAGGGGAACAGGTGTCCATGGCAGACCGCCAGGGCCAAGGGCAGGATCTGAACACCTGGGGTTCTTGGGTTCATCCTCTTGAAAACAGGTCAGCTCAGACCGCCTCCTCTCTGCTCGGTCTCAGAGCCATTTACTGTAGAGGAATTCCAGGCGCCACTGAGGAGCGGGAGGCTTAGCAGACACGGCCCCCAGAGATTTGGCCAGTTTTGCAGCTGCAGTAACAGCCACTGCTTTTCAAAGTCATTAACAGTGTTTAACTGCAAACACTGAAATGGCTAATGTAGTTTTTATGGTGTATTGTTTGATCCTTACGGATCCAAGGTGCTTAACGCTATGACATTTGTATTGATTTGAAAAATGCCTCCCTAGGTAATTCAGATTTCAGATACCCACGCTCTTTAGGAATAAATTAAGTCCCTCTTCCCGGGTTCAGGAGGGATTAAGCATCGGTTCTCAACCTGGCGCTGCTCTGGCTCTAGCAAGCGCATCTCCGAACCCCTGTGCCCTGGAGGCACCTGTTTAAAGCGGAGGAGGATGGAGGTGGAAGTTTCCAGAGGACGCCTTTCGGAAGCGGCAGTGGCCCCTGGTGGGGAGGGGTGAAAGTCGCTGGGCACTGCTGGCATTCAGCTGGTCTGGCCAGGGATTCCAGGGTGCCACCGTGTTATGTGGGCAGGAGCCCTGGGACAGGGCTAACCCCCTGTGGTGTGGGAAGCGTTACTGAGCCCTCACTTTGTGCGAGCTCTGTGAGCGAGTAAGTCTGCGGCTCTGCTCTCGGGAGCTGAACTGGGCGGGGAGCCAGCTGTGTGTCCTGACTCAGGTAGGAGCAGCATGGAGCTGGCCGTACTGACAGCAGCCCCTTGAGCGCTCCCAGAGCTGGCGAGGGGCAAAGCGGGGTGAGCATGGGCTCCGCCGGGTCGCCCTTCTCTCCCCGCTTGGCTCAGTGGCCTTGGGCAAGTTCTTAGTCTCTCTGAGCCTCAGCTTCCCTCTCTGTAAAATGGGGTGGTAGCCGACCCTGCCAGGCATGATGAGGATGGAGCAAGGGCGCTGTCACCTGCCTGTGCAGGGTGCGGCCCTGGGGGCGGCCAGCCGGGCCACTCACAGCCCTTCTCTCTGCGGGACAGAACGGGGCCTTGAAGATCATCGACAGGAAGAAGCACATATTTAAGCTGGCGCAAGGGGAGTACATAGCGCCTGAGAAGATCGAGAACATCTACCTGCGGAGCGAGCCGGTGGCTCAGGTGTTTGTCCACGGGGAGAGCTTGCAGGTAGGTGCCCTCCGGCCGTGCGCTCTGAGGCGCAGGCGGGCCGGGCCTGTCTCCGGGGCCGCAGGCGACGGTGGAACAGCTCTCCCGCCTGGCCTGCTGGCTGTGGCGGACGCATTGGTGGTCTCTGCTGCCGGGGTTCTTACTCAGAAAAGCTTCTTCCCTTTACTTTCCACGTTTCTATTTTACCCAGCGAGCGGCCGTACCAGGGGAGGCTGGGTGCAAGGCACGAGGGCGTGGGTACACATACGCTCCCAGCTTCATTCCAAGGGAAACACTAGAGTTTTTAAACTTACGCTACGCCTCCCGCCTCATCTGCGAGCACATGGTGGCTGTGAGCAACATCCACTTACGGTTGAAAACCAAGGTCAGCATCGCAGGGAGCGTCTAAATGTTGGGCAGATGGCGACAAGGGAGAGAGGGGGACCTGGTTTCCTGGAGGTTGGTCATGCCATGGACGTGAGCTGTAGAAGAGCGTTTTCTCATAAAAGAAAACGCCTGTTTTTCATTGACCTAGAAGCTTACGGAGCCTGTCACTTGTTTATTTACCTGCCCGCTGCCACCGTCCTGCCTACTTGACCTGAGTTATTTGTGAAAGGCATACGCAAAAGTAAATAAAAAGCAGGGTCTTGTTAGATTTCGATCCCCGGTCGTTCTCTGAGGACGCGGTTGTGAAGTTCCTGGTGCTGTGGACCTAGACCTGGAGCTCTGCCCTGGGCTGCGGGGGGTCTGCAGAGGACCTGCAGCCTTTGTCCGTTTCCCCGGGGTCTGCGATGCTAGAGCATATGGGTCGGGCCAGGTGGTAACCCACCTGTCTGTGTTAAAGGCCTTTCTTGTCGCCATCGTGGTCCCCGACGTGGAGACGCTGGGCCGCTGGGCGGGGAAGCGAGGCCTGGCAGGATCCTATGAGGAGCTGTGCCGCAGCAAGGTGAGGGCACCGGCTTCCAGCCCCGTGTGCGCAGGGCCTCCTCCCCCAGGTCCAGGGCCTCCCCCCAAGACTGCAGGGGCTCCTCCCCCAGGCTT